>SJJU01020346.1:0-10252 GCA_012932125.1 Conopomorpha cramerella
TACGGTGAAGGACAACATCGTGATGATACCCGCACACCACACGGTGTGTGAACCCTCAAACGGCGATGGGCTCACCCCCTGACAGGTTTGGTTAAATACGCGCGCGTGAACCGTGGGCATTTGCTTTAGCAAGTGCCTCTGAAGTGTATTTTATTTATTTATGCCAATATTCACCTCCGGCACCGACCGCCCCATAGCCTCGGCGATGCGCTCCCAGCGCTCCGGGGAGCCTCCGGGGTGCTTCTTGACGAGTCGCACCAGTTCCGCCAGGTCGTCGTCCGTCCAGAGCCCGCCGGACACTGGCGGTGGCTAATGGTGTCCAAAGTGGGGGTTTTGTTAATCAAAGATTCGTAAAAAAACGTTCGTATCGTATAACAAGAAAGCCAAGTTTCATTTTCAAAAACAAATTCGCCATCCACCCTGTGTACGCTTAGATCTTTAAAACTACGCAACAGATTTTCATGTGGTTTTCTTTAGCAGATTGAGTGACTCTTGGGGAAGGTTTATATGTACCTAATTATACATAAAGACAGAAACACTGTTAATAATGTATATTGGCATTTTCCAAGGTCGTCTAGTCCCAAATACAAGCCTAGCATAGTAAATAGGGTGATTCTTTACATATTAATCTTCCATAATACATGCATATAATAGCAGAGAGACGCTGTTAATTCTGTATATTCGCAAAATAACGTTTGAAACGGGTCAGCTAGATTTTCAATAGAAACCTAACCCAGAATTACAATATCACTAATTCAAATACAAATACAGAATGTTTATTGCGTTTATGTTTAATTTTATAATATAGGTTGAGTTACAACTTACAAGTCATTTTCTGACATAGCAATGTTTAAGGTACCTTTTTTTTTTGTTTACGAGGGGGAAATCCTCATGGACACCCCGCCGCTACGGGGTGGCGACGGGGTAGTGTCAGACTTTTACTGACTAAAACCCCCCCGATGGCCTTCATTTATCGCTGGTGCTGGGTGGGTCCTGGGCACCCAGAGGACATACTTCAGGGCATGTTTAAGGTACCTAGTAGAAGCTGCAGCCTCCACCAGCCACGCACTTCATCATCATCATCAGCCCATACTTGTCCATTGCTGGTAATAGTACGCACTTAGTTACTACTAATATTTCACTCACCGCTTTCTGCTGTACAACGGGTTTGCCTCCCTCGGGCTCGTCGATGGAGTCCAGGGGGCAGTAGTCCCTCTCCTCGGGCACGAAGCCCCGCCGCCGCCTCACCCCGCCCCCCGCTGACGCCCGCGCCGCACGCGCCTCACGCAACGCCTCCGCTGCACGCTCCGATCGGAGTCTATCTTCTTCCTCTCTGGATTAAATACTGTTTTGTTATTCTCTAGTTCAAAGATGGTATCCACTGATGGACACCGCAGACGAATTTGACCCAGGCGGAGATGGCGGGACGACTTAGATTGGCAGGGAGGTGGTCCAAAATAGAAAGGAGTGGAAATCCTGGGGTGAGGCCTTTGCCTTTAATCCCAAAAAGGGGTAGGCAGAGGCACTTGCTAAAGCAAGTACCCACGGTTCACCAAGCGTATTTAACCCAACATGACAGGGGGTGAGCCCATCGCCGTTATAGGGTTCACACACCTTGTGGTGTGCGGGTTTCATCACGATGTTGTCCTTCACCGTACGAGCGTTGCGTAGCGTACATAGGCTCTGAAAAAGAGTCCCATTGGCACACGTCCAGTAGCCGGACTCGAACCCGGGACCTCCCGGTTACAAATCCACCAATTGGACCACAGACGCGCTCTAACTAGACTAAATAAATAAAAATAAAAAATGTTACAAACCTCTTTTTGAGCCTTAAAGACTCTTCTTTTTTCTCTTTCATTCGTTTCCTATATTCTATGATGCCGTAAGGTATGGCTGTAATCGTCCACCATATGAACCTCGGTACCTGGAATGGCAGCGTGTCCTTCACACTTGGCTTGGGTAGTTGGTCTAATATCTCAGCTAGACCAGTGTCGAAACCACTTTTTTTCGTTCTCTTCACTTTAGTGTTCAGTATTTGCTCCTGAAAATGCGTTACCAATTAGACAGTCATCGCTTGAAGAACAGTCAGAACCATGTATGTACTTTATTTGTAAATATATATTAAGAGATAAGATAGGTTTTGACATTTCTATTAGACATGGTTCATGCACGCAACGCAACGCTTGTACGGTGAAGGGCAACATCGTGAATAATCGTCATAAAACCCTAAAACGGCGATGGGCTCACACCTGTCATGTTGGGATAAATACGCTTGGTGAACCGTGGGCATTTGCTTTAGCAAGTGCCTCTGCCTACCCCACTTTGGTATTAAAAGGCATGAAATGTAGTGTGTGTATGAACCCTATAACACTGATGGGCGCACCCCCTCACATTGGGTAAAATACGCTTGGTGAACGGTGGGCATTTTTTCATCAAAGTCCGTCCAGAACTTTCGGCGTGAGAGTAACAAACATCCAACCACACATACAAACTTTCATACATACATACACTTCACGCCTGTCTACCCGAGGGGTAGGCAGACACTACAGATCTCCATTTGTCAGGGTCCTCACATACCCCTTTCGCTTTATCTACATTCATACATCTTTTCATACATGACCTTCGGTTTTGAGTACTTTTCACTCCACCTTCGGCCAGGACATCACCAATCTGGTCTGTATATGTCCTTCTAGGGTGACCTCTACTTACCCTGCCCATTACATCACCCATATAAATCTCTTTTGTCAATTGATTCTCATCGTCTCATTTGTCAATCGACTTTCTACCATTCTCTCCATATACCCAAACCACTGAAGCATGCCCTTTTCAACTTTCATGTTTATAATATTAGTAGGATTTATGAGATGAGAATGTTACAATGAATGTGTTGAGTTACTCTAATGGATAGGATTAGGAATGAGTATATAAGAGGAAACCTGAAAGTAGCACCAGTAACAGAAAAGATAAGGCGTAACAGATTAAGATGGTATGGGCGCAAGGATGAAAGTGATGAGTATGAATGTGGAAGGATACAGAAGAATGTACTGTATGAAAAATGACATGTGTGTGAAAGGTGTAACTGTAATGAAATTTAAATTTTTACTACACTCAACAGTGCTAAAGTCGCCTTCAAGCACATCCTATTTTTCGAGGGTAGGCCTCCAAGCGCCGGCTGCAGTCAAGGACTGCTGGAGCAGAACAGTCCTAGTTTTTTTTAACTCACAACACATAATAGCCAATACGCAGCCACTTGGAAAGAGTATTTTGCTCCAGCGGGTGGACACAAGGTACACACATAGCTTAACACATACATATGTATGTATCTATCAGCAAGTTAGTTCATAGGTATTCGTTTTTCTTACCGCAGTATATCTTTTCTCAATATAAGCAGCCCATCCCACAGCATACTGACCAAAAGTAATGATAATGAACAAAATAACTGATCCTTCAGCCAGTCCCATCTTCCTCACATGCCTGTAGTAGTATATGGCCGACCTCCAGTTAGGAAGTCCATTCTTCAGAACCTCGTTGTACCTAAAAAACACAATATTATCAGAATGTTAGAGTAAACTCGGGATTAAATTTCTAATAGGTGTTATAAGAAAACTACTTACTTTTCTCTCTTCCCTGGATCTTTCAAAATATTATGTACCGATACTAAGTTTCTGAATTGTACATCGGCATCTGGAGAATCATTCTTGTCTGGATGAAGTTTCAAAGTTAACTTTTTAAATGCACTTTTGATGTCTGCTTGCGGAGCATCCTGAAACATTTTTAAGAGAAATAAATCACACGGAGTGTGCTAACATATTGTTCTTATGATAGAGCACGCTATATTTGAATGTATTAGAGAACATACCTTCGATACTCCCATCAATTCGTAGAAGTTCTGATTGACTTCTTCCACAACATCAAACACTTCTAAGTCGTCGTCGTCCCATGCCGCTACGCGGGTAATCACACAGGTCAGGATAAATGTTAGTAAAAGCTTCATGATTTATCTTATGGTAGAGGGTTTTCTTTCACAACAATATTAAATATAACTTTATTTTAGCTGACAAAACCGATGGCTACACGTCTACCCCGTTGTAGGAAATTGACACTAATGACATTGACAACTATGACATGTCATCATAACATATGGCTTTGACATTTGTGATAACTTTCTTGGATCGCAGGGTCTGTTATTACATTTTTAACAAATTGAACATATTTTAAAGATTACATTTCATTGTATAATGTAATGATTTTATTCTTGCTCTAGTGTAATACCTGGGAGTTCTATAATTTTTCTTTTTATTTACGGAGGTATGCATATAACATACTTTTCTATCATTTATTTACTTATGTAAATATTCATAACGATCCATAACGTTATTTACAAATGCACGTTGTTGATCATCATTTCGGACGGGACGTGTTTTGCATAGCAAGCATCTATTTTTCTCTTTTCAAGATAATTCGAATAAAAACAGTATGTTCACTAGAAGCAGAACTACGCTCTAACATGTATAAAACTATTCCATTGCAATAATGGCTGACGATAGGCGAAAGTTTTCTCCACAACAGCTAAGTATTTTGTTTGATGAGATCGAGAAAGACCCCTTGCTATACGGTAAAGTAGAGATTCATCAAAGAGAGGAATATGCGGCCAAATGGGAAGAATTGGCTCGTAAACTAAATGCTGTAAAAGGTTCAGTGAAATCTTCGACCAGATGGCAACAGGTATTCACATCTATAATTTTACAAATTGTTGAACTTACCTTCCTGTATAGAAGTAGATTTAACCTCCAATAGTCATAACTTCCTTCCGACCTGTCTATTTTTGGGACTTATTAAATGTTAATTGATACAGATAATTCCTAAATTTAACTTAACCAGCAATATTGTAATAAAAAACTTGAGTGCCAGATCACTTACTCAATTAACTTTGACACAAGATTTTGTTAGTAAGTAAGTGTGATAAGATATTATCGACAATACCTTGCTAATTTTTTCCATAAGTATGTTTATGTCAAACTGTATGTTAATTACAGTCTTGGCGTGACTGGCGATCAAAGGCACAGAAGAGGGCAACTAAAATACTGTCAGAACCCAACGAATATATGTCCGACTTAGACAAGAGGTTTATCATACTCAGTAATAAAGTACACAAAGGTGAACTCTATGACTTAGAAGCCATGTCAAAAGTAGATCCATTGTCAAATGTGACTAATATAAGTCATGAAAAGCAATCGGGAAGTAGCTGCAATCTAAATGACAGTATTGATTATCCAAAAACGTTTGCGACATGCTATGAATCAGAAGATGCTACCAAACTAGAAATTTCCCATTCGGAATCAGAAGGTGGCAAGTTGGGACGTAAGTTTTCATCGGAACAATTGACAATACTCATTGACGAGATGGAAAAAGACCCCTTGTTAATGTACGGCAGAATAGAATTGGAACAAAGAGGGGAATATACAGCAAAGTGGGATCAATTAGTACAAAAACTAAACGCTGTACAAAATGGTGCTGTTAAGTCTACAGCCAGGTGGCAGCAGGTACAAAACATTTGCGTTTTTTAATATTATTTATATACCTATTGCATAGACCATTCTCTTTACATTTGTTTTTCTAAATTTGTAAGTATGTCTTTTACAGTCTTGGAGAGATTGGAGAGCAAAGACGCATAAGAAATCAGAAAAACTGTTATCTGGAAACTATGATGGGGATGCAAAAATAGAGTTGTCAGATCAAGAGAGAAGGTTTATTTTATTCAGCAAAGGCATTAATCATGAACAAATACTTGGAAATGGTGGCATTGTGAGTAAACTATGTATTATTTTATTTAATAACACAAGATGATGTAGTGACAACGGTTGAAAAGGGCACGATTTGGTGGTTCATTCAGGTCTATCGAAAGGACGGACAAATGCAGGGTATTTAATGTAAGAGATATACAAGAATGCAGTGGCATGCACTGGCTTTTACGAAAGGGTAGGCAATAATCCCCAAGGATTGACACCTATGTATAGGTGATAATATCTAGAAAAGGTACCTACCTATCTACTCACCCACAAAACACAGGGCCTTTGTTAGCCTGTGTCGTGAGTACAACAGAAAAGGATCTAGCAATAACTCTATTATTAGGTCGGGTAACCAACATACTAAGGTAGTCAGTGTCTTTTTGCCTATATGGTGTACACGCCACTGCAAGAATGTGGTAGAAGGCTATGCGGCAGATTTGCAAGGGGGAGGCCAGAGAACTGTCCCACACTGGTAAATATGAGAATGATGAGAGTAATATATGAAGAGATATACATATGTGAAAGAGGAGGATAGTAACAAGGGTCTGCTACAGTTCCTTAAGAAGCTGGGGTGATTAAAATAGTGCCACCTGAATCACGCACCAATAGCTCAGTATTGTCAAGTTTTGGAAATATGAAAACAAATATCTGTAGAACACAGCAATGGTCCAGTGTCGTGCACACGATATAGGCAAAAACACACTGCCTACCGTAGTATTGTAGCTTCCCGACCTACTTAGTAATAGAGTTATTGCTAGATCTTTTTTCTTGTTGTACTCACGACAGAGGCTAACGTAGGTCTTGTGTTTTGTGGGTGAGTAGATAGGTTAGGTATATTTCGTAAAGACAAGTTACCTATACATAGGTGTCAATCCTTGGGGATCACTGCCTACCTTGTGGTAAAAGCCAGTGCACGCCACTGCAATGGTGTTAGAAACATTGTTGGGCTAGTCAAAGTGCACAATTTTCATTGTGATGACAATGTAAAGTTTTCAAGTTTTCAAAAATTTCACCCCTATACAGAACGTCATCTTTTTTTTTTTATCATTAAGAACAAGCATTTGACCAACATCCTGCCTGATGTTCAGCAGCGATGTGGTCTACGATGGAGTACACTTGTTCATTAGGTACCTATTCACCCCAGTGACTTGAAGACCTTCAGACTGTACTGCGCAGGAAACACAGACACTACATAAAAAAAAATCTACTACCTACATAAAAAAAATATTTATGTGAAGAAAAAAATTGTTTACATTTTGAAGTCCATTTACACATAGTATATAAAATTTAAATTTATATAAAATTTCCGAATGTTAGTTACCGTACTCCTCCGAAACGGCTTTACGTTTCGCTTCGGCGATTTTTGTGCGTATTCAGGAGGTCTGAGAATCGGCTACTATCTATTTTTTATGCGTCTACCAGTTGTATTTCTCCCAATACATGGTGTACAAATGCAACTTATTATGGCAAAACAAATGTTTGCCGGGACAGCTAGTAAGTATGTAAAAAGTATGAGGCACTATTCAACAATTAATTTTCATAGTTAGAAGTAGTCAAAATATGTTTAACCCTTCGACCGCCGGAAGATTAATTACGTTTTCACGATTTTGAATTCTGCTACGATGATCGTAAATAACAAAATCGCTTGTCTAATATGTCTGATTTATAAGACATTAGCGGTTATAAGGTTAAGAACCTCTGCCCCCCTAGCACAGCGCTCCAAGAAATAAGTGACAAGACACATAACCCGCTGCGATTGGTTGAAACTAGCTGAGTCGCACGAAGCGTGACATAGCAGCCAATCAGCAAGCCTAGCACGCGCCTCAATAAAGACATGACATAGAACAAATACGCGCTCTGATTGGCTGCTATGTCATGCTTCGTGCGACTCATCTAGTTTCAACCAATCGCAGCGGGTTATATGTCTTGTCACTTATTTCTAGCGCGTATTTGTTCTAGTATATGTCTTTCTTGAGGCGCGTGCTAGGCCTGCGGATCTACATCGCCATCAAGGCTAGGGTGACAATAATTCACTCGACATTGCACTAACAGCATCCCACCCGCAGGACATCAGCTCGTTGACAGATGTCGGTGCGGTGTCCAGTGAGAGCGACGACGATGACCCCGGCAGCAGCGCAGACTCCAAGGACAGCGTACCACCAGCTGATTACGTCACAACTTATGAACCTGCGCCGAGTCAGTCCACCCGGGTGAAGAGGTCGCAATCTGAGGAGCGGGACTTTGGTGAGTATGTTTTTTAATTACTCTACAGGGCGATCGTGAAATACTCTTTTTAACCGACTTAAAAAAAAGGAGGAGGTTCTGACTTCGTCTGTATTTTTTTTATGTTTGTTACTTCAGAACTTTCGCCTGGGTGCACCGATTTGGATGTGTTTTTTTTTATTTGAAAGCTGGTGCTTCCCGTTTGGTCCCATACAAATTTGGTTCAGTTCCGACAATGGCATCCATGAGAAAACCACATTTAAGTCAAATTTTACCGGTTGAAGACGGTTCTTTTTTCTTTAATTATAATCATATACAGGAATTAGAACATCGATAGTGCACAGCTAGCAAAGGTCTCAAAAACTGGTCAAATGTACGCTAAATGCAAACAAACTGATCTAAGTTGATGTACGTCAACTAGTTAGTCAATGTTTTTATTAATACGATGGATATACTTTTTGTAGTACTCACGTCAAAAGTGTCTAGGGATCAAGTACATTTTAGAAGATTGCAATCAAGAATATGTTTCACAGAAACTGAATGAATTCATAATTTATTCAAACTGTGGTGATAAGTCATTGATACAGGCATGGGGAATTAGGTAGGAGACCGACCCACAAGATTAGGTTTGATTTAAATAAATTAGATTTTTTTTTAGAGCTATAAATATTCTTGATCCCTAGACACTTTTGATGTGTGTAGTTTCCGAGTCCATTTTAATCAGCAGGAATCAATGGTCTCGGAACGAAAACCGAACGTAGAAATTTCTTGATAGAATATAGCCTATAAGGAACAATATTGCATTCTTATAGTGAAAGACATACATACATATGATTCACGCCTGTCTCCCAGAGAGGTAGGCAGAGGCTACAAATTTCCACTTGCCACGATCATGACATACCCCTTTCGGTTCATCTACATTCATACATGATCTCCGGTTTGAAATACTCTACACGCCACTTTCCGCCAGGACATCACTAATCTGGTCGAAATATATGTCCTTCTGCGGCGACTTCTACTCACCCGGCCTATTACAACAATTTACTTAAGTTTGTTTCTTTTTAATAAATTACTGGGCTGAAAGGAGCCTGTGTGTGTGCCATGGTCCAAATAATTTATTCTTTATACATACATACACTTCACGCCTGTCCAGAGGGGTAGGCAGAGACTACAGATCTCCATTTGTCAGGGTCCTGACATTCCCCTTTCGCTTATGTTTTATCTTTTCATACATGACCTCCGGTTTCGAGTACTTTTCACGCCACCTTCGGCCAGGACGTCACCAATCCGGTCAACATATGTCCTTCTGGGGCGACCTCTACTCACCCGGCCCATTACATCACCCATATAAATCTCTTTCGTCAACCGATTTTCATCCATTCTCTCCATATACCCAAACCACCGAAGCATGCCCTTTTCAATCTTGGTCACTACATCTTCCTTCAAAAGTTTATTCTTTTTGTAATGTACTTTTGTTTCTTTTCGCTGTCATTTTTTAGTTGTTTTGAAAATTTCCGATCGCTATGCACGGCCGCCCTAATCGTCGCAGAGAAAAATCGATCATCTTGTGTGTTTTATTCCATCTAGCTGTTTGTGTCGTCTACAACACGTATTTAAATCTCTTTCGTTAATCGACTTTCATCCATCCTCTCCATATGCCCAAACCACCGAAACGTTCAATCCTGGTCACTACATCTTCTTTCAAACCGCAACTTTCTCTTATCACACTATTCTTTATTCTGTCACTCAATTTCACCCGGATAATGAAGGATTATCCGCAACGACCGCATTAGCGTAGTTAAAGAATTATTCTAATACGGATTGAATCCATCCAGGAGAAATTGATAAGTAATATTTCTACTTAGTTTTTTTTTCTATATACTTGGCTCTTATGTTCAAACAAAGTAATAACTCTTCGTGTCCCAGTTGGTGTCATTGTCATAGTCTATCGATAAAGTCGTAAATAGTCAAAGTCGTGTCAAAAACTCATGAAAACGTGAGGGTGGACCATCACATTTCAATGCTGCGTGGAACATTACACGGGAATAACAAATTGATCAAATAGGAGTCTTTTCCTTTACTTCTCCCTTTCACTACATTATTTTTAATCATCAGCACATTATACTAATTCCACCATATTAACAGAATAATGAAAGCGAAAAATGAATTTTGAAAATGAGAAATAAAGAAGCCATTTGAATCTCATCGCTTCCCGTATTACAATCCTTTGTACTTTATAA
>SJJU01020349.1:0-10268 GCA_012932125.1 Conopomorpha cramerella
AGCCTGTATATGTACAGCGTGTAAAACTACCCTCGTGGGGTTCCACCTGCGACCAGTATCACAAAGGCAGATGCCAAAAGCCCTGAACACCAGATCGTCCATTTTTTTATTATTTGCGGAAAATTTTCTCTATTATTAATGTTTTTCTTTTCAAATGTAAGTCATGGTCTAGGCAAGTACCATTAATTACTTTTTTAGAGTCGCCGCGAAAATCGTTGTTTTTTCCAGGTGTGACTAATTCACAGCAAAAGTTGTTTTATCAGCTGTTAATTAGTCGCTGAGTTTAAATGACGTCACAACACTGACGCAAATTCTGCATCCTGCATCAGTGAAAACGAAACACAATAACTACAGCTAATACGCGTTCGGCGAAATATTAAGCGTATCTTACTGCCAATTAAGACATTTTGTTAATCATACAAGTTACTCAAAAGACAAAGCAAACGCAAATAACATTATACTAAGATTGTAAATACAATGTTAATATCCAGTTGGATATCCAGCGAAACTCAACAAGCAAGCTACTTATAATCCGTGTGAAATACAGGTAAACACTCAAGGTTATTTTTGAATCGTTTGCAGCCCGCATGCATTCATTTGCGATACCACGAGGATAAGGCAAAACTTGTTATTTTAGCGTGCACATAAATTAAAAAAAATAAAGTTAATATAAAACCAGAACAAAACAAACGATGTACGCGTCCTCATCTTAACATAAAGAACTAAAAAGAAAAAAAAATACAAATATTCTGCTCTGCGAACAGGAAAACTGTGCAGCAATAATAGCCGACGGGCCCAAAAGGCGCATTTTATAAAGACACAATATTTTAATGCATAGTGTTTACAACTTCGATAAAGTGGTCATCAAAACTTTAGAATCATGTTCTTGCAGTGTACGCCATTTCTGTCAATAGGATTTTGTCAAGAAAATATGATACTGGTTTAAAACGTGTCTTTAAATTGCCCACTTTTTGTATTATTGAGCAATAAACATTTATAGAATAATCTTACAATTATTATAAATGCCAAATCTGTAATTATTGTAGCATATAAACCAGGGACCCTATTGGTTATGGTTTTGTATACAAGTTGAGGTCCGTGATCTCTGAGAAACGAGCGTGGCTTAATGTATGTACCTATGTATGTATGTATGGATTTGTATCACTTCAAAGAAAATAGATCTGAACAAGGGAAGTACGGAATATCAGGCAGGGCGAGGAGTTGAATGTTAAAGATAATTAATAGGATTATTATTATTAACAAAAAAAGTGAGTGAATGTGTTGAGGATAAATGAATGTATGAATGAACACTTTATTGTATCCTAAAATATTACCTATATGGACACTAATGACAATGGTAAGGTTACAAAAAGCGAAGTTATCGCTGAAAGCGATTTCTTCTAGGTTACCTGTTTCATTGACATAAAAGATACGTTAGCTTGTACGCATGTCAACAAGTAAGGAGATGAAAACAAAAAAATATATAACTACGATACAATTCACTTAAAAAAAAGCAATCCAAGGATATTTGAACATAACATATTTATGGCAGTAAAACTGTTCGCCTCTCCGCCAAACACCGTGTTCATCATCATCATCAGCCACATAACGTCCACTGCTGGACGAGGGCCTCCCCCAATGAGATCCGTCATTTGGGGTGAAATGCCAGTAATCGCCACGCTTGGCAGGCGGGTTGGCGATCGCAGTGGTGTTGTGGTTTAACTCACAGAGAGCGCTGCTGCCCGTTCTCTGGAGAGCTCCCTCGGTCGCCTCTTACGACCCCATGACGGGAAAAGTTGGGCTGGGGTGGTGACACATGTATTCTATTCGCCGTCACCACACGGCTAGATGCGTGTTACAACACCGTGTTACATGCGATCGTCCAGAGCATACTGACCTGTGGTGTCGTCGACGTCGAACTTGAAGTAAGCCACGTTGAGCAGGCCCGAGTCCTGGTGCACGTACGTCATGTCCGGGTTGAGCCGCGTCAGGTGCAACGCGTACTCCGCGAACGATGCCAGTGACAACTGTAGTGTCATCATCTTCCTGCGAGACGGGAGTGAGCGAATGTTTACACGTTTGAGTTCGTTTATGATGTTACGAAACTAATATTATGGCAAATTGACCAATTGATAATGATTTGAAGGTATGTTATACAGAGTATAAAATGACCCCGGGCAATGGTCTTAGAAACGATATTCTGCTCGTCAATATGAACAACTTTTACCATGGCGACAATACGCGAAAACGAAAAAATAATTTTTCATCTCCATACAAAATAGACAATTTTTGTCTTGGAAAATGACAATTTTTACGGGGATTGAAATTTCCCCGCATTGTCGCCATAGTAAAAGTTCTTCATATTCAGTAGCTCAACGTTTCTAAAACCATTGCTTGAGGTCCTTTTACTAAAGTAATAGTAAAAATAGTAATTAGGTAGTGAAGTGTCTAAATGTACTGTATTACTGAATCGTGGTAAAAACGCCGGTCACATAGAAAGACATGTTCAAATTAACATATTATATAAAAGGATAAATATACAAAAGTCTAAAGATAGATAAGTCTACAATAGGGCACAGTAATATTCTCATTTATAGATAAGTCAGACGTATAGTATGTACGCCATACCCTGGACATTTGCTATTTGATTCCCTACATCCAATCATTTCCATACACATCAACTCGGAATTAAACATTAGAATGAGAGACAATGTACCTACATAAGAAATTAAGAAGCTATTCTTACCTGAAAGTCCAGTAATCAGTAGGCGCGTCGAAGGTAGCTGCCGCCCACTCCCTCAATAATACTCGCGGCACCATGTTGGCCTGTACTTCGCGCAGGATGTCCCTCAACACTTGGTGCGACGCCTGGGAGCCGCGCGCCTGCACCGCCGCCAGACGCTCGTAGTACCGGGTGATGGGCGCGTCGAACTCTACGCCACTATGATGGAAAGTCAAGAGTGATATAGTCTTATAATAAAATGCGCTTCATATTGGAGATGGGCGGGCTTGAATAGTCGGATTTCATCCATATCACGTATAATGAAAGTAACATGAGTAAACTAAACACGGAAATGGGAGCCCAGCATCATTATCAATAGTCTGATGTTTATAATACAATGTACCAACTTACCAACTTATTTAGATATGGTTTTGAGTATCTTCCTTTTATATAGAAGAAAAATAGACTAAGACCATTTTCATGACCATAATGGTGGTCTATTGTGGTAACCTATTATGGTACAGTAGGCAACAAAAATTACACCCATTTTGGATTACATTTTCATACAAGCGACACGGAAAACATTAGATAAGACGTTTTTATGATTAATACTATTTCACTATTATTAATTTAGTTGGATATTATGACCAAGTTGTTTGCACACTTCATAATAATTGAATTGAATGTTGCAAATATTCTTATTTTAATGGAATGTTGTATTTTATAGGATTCTTTATGTTTATTATCCATGCATATAGTGCTTACATTGTACGTCTGTTTGATATTCGCACGTACAATCAAAATCATTTTAAACTAAGAACCGACATACATTGTGATTCATACAATAATTTGCTCAACAATGTGTAAACTAATCTTCGCCGCACGAACGAGCTCCTATTTGGTTTAAATGGACCTACAACGAAGAAAGATCATTTGTTTAACACTGCATCGTTTTGCGACCTACTACTTACTCGAATTTCTGCAAGTAAAGCAATTTATACCGGATACATTATTAGACAAGACTAAAGAAAGATAGTACTGAAACACAAGCATTTTTTTTAAATATAGGTAACTAACTGAAATGTATGCTTGCGCTCATAACTTCTAAACTACAGCACCAAATTGGATACTACGTTTTTATTCTTCTCGTTGTTACAAGAACAAGGTTCCTAAAAATTAATACTGCTGAAATTCCCATAGGATGCGTTTTGATGAGTGTGTAACTGCGGAACGTCTGCCAGATTATTAGTATTCGATGTATGACACTGCTTATAACCTTTTGAAAACGTTGTTAGGATATTTTGTTACGCATTACGCATACTTTACGCCGTATAATGTTACCGATTGTAAACCCCCTCACAATTGAAACAAATGAGTCATAAAATGATTGTCCTTATATATGCTCATGCTGCGTTATTCCCACAATGAATTATAAGTTTGTATGCAAACAGAATAATGTGCAATTTATTACTAAAGAGAGCGACTGGCGTAGCGTATGAGTTACTCGACTTGATATTGCTAAAATTGTGAGTTTGCGGATTTGTGAGTAGACTTTTTGAAAGGTGGCCACGCAGCGTAGCCTTGTCCACCAAGCGTATTTAACAAAAGTTTTCATAACGATGTTATCCTTCAACGTATATGAGTTGCGTAGCGCACATAAGCTTTGAAAGATATACTCCTAGTATAGCTAGTTTCGGATGCACAACCTTCTGATTGCAAGGCCAAGTATCTGATAATTAGACTATGTACACACGTACCATCTTCAATATTATTCAAACCAGTTGTAACTATACAGCCAAGTATAAATTATAGACAAACGAGGAAAACATTATACATTACCTAACGAGTAACACTTACCGATTAGTGCATTCATTGCGGTATATGTCCAGCAGGGATATAGAGCTAGGATTATCTTCCACGAGCCTCATCTGCGGCGACACAGACACCACGCGCGGCACAGTGAAGTGGAGGAACCTTCTGGAAGTTTCCTTCTGTTTGCCGAGATAGTGGTTGAGCATTCTGAGCAGTTGCAGTACGCGTTCCTCTCTTCTCGCATCACCTAAGCCAGAGTCGTTGACAACTAGGTACGGGTATATTTTGCCATTGTGACCCCTAATGTAGAGACGCCGGGCTGAAGTGTTGTGTTTCTGCACGATCTCCACGCGAGGCATGAAGCGAGCGATGCGCACGTGGTAGTGTGTGTGTTTGGGAAGTAAAAACTCGCCAGGAAGTTCCACTTCAGCTGTTTTCAAACTGAAGTTGGATAGGAAGCGGCATTTCTCCTCGATTAGGAACGACCTGTGAATGGGTTGTTATTTTAGAATCGTTTTAAATAAAATGTTATATTATACAACAACAACAAGGTGACATTTACGATATCTGCAATATTGAAAAAATAGGATCTTTGTGTATCATAATGAAATTTAGATTTGTTACTTTGGTACAGTTTCAAACAACTTTTTTTAAAATAAAAAGTACCTACCTATTTATCTTATATTTATGTATCTACCTACCAATCATGTTTTTTAAAGAATAATCGTGTCTGTTTTGCCGTATTTTTATTTGAAAAATGGATTCGTTTAATGATTCCTAAGTCCTGGAAAAAATATTGCATATCGCGAAACTATCACGTTGTACAATAAGAAAAAACATTTTAATGTGAACATTTCACACTGTCTGTTTTCCGATACAAGTTTTGGAGCTTCACAACAGACAGTTATGAATGTTTCATACCTACATTAAAGTAAAATCATTCATTCGGTACCATTATTTTTACGTGCCGGACTAGCCCTAGACCGGAAATGTAGAAAATGAAGTGTGCTTCGCCAATTGCGTCAAACGCGACCGTTAAATTTCCAAAATAGGTTTTGGAACTTCGCGACAGACAGTTATGTGATCTGCATTACATTTCAATGATTACGATCATTACACCATATCGGACATCACGACCCGATGTAGTGTGTAATGAATATTTATTGGTTGGAACAGCTCTAAGCCCAAACTCTCAATGACGTCTGTCCACGTATCAAGGTCGTCTCAGTTAAAGCGATCATGATGTGTCTTTTTTTTAAGTATTAGTGAATTAATGTGGCTAAGAAAACATAAGCATCTTAACTAAAAAAATATTAATAGACGGCGAACTTTGTATTCACACAAACATTGTCCGACATCTGAATTGTATTTATAAAATCTTACAATTTCCTTGAATTTCGTACTAATACTAAGGCAACTACAAGATAGCGTTTATTAACGTATGCTGTTAGATGTATTATATTAGAATGTTTATACGAAAATCGGTCAGTATTTTTGCATTAACATTCATCCACACAATTCTATCTTTCCTTTTTTTACATTACCCCACATTGTCGCAATAGTAAAAGTTGTTCGTATTGACGAGTTCAACAACATTTCTAAGACAATTGCTCGGGGACCTCTTGCACGCAGTATAGAGATGCGGTACATTCAGGAAAGTAAAACGGGCAAATGAATTCAGTCGTACATTAAGAAAAGCCCAGTGTCAAAAATAACGACACTGACAACCTCACAAAAATAAGTCAGCGCTAACGCTGTTTTCGACTGTCTCAAAAAAAAAAGATTTTAATATCAATGAGAGACGTCAAGGCAGTTGCCGTGGTCAGCAGACCATGGACACAAATTGCGGAGGCCATGTGCACCATAGGGGTTACTTGGGACAACAACATTTTTAATTAGGCGATTATCAATACTATTTCAATGTATTCTTCTAAACCTCAATCATACTGCAGGTGAATTCACAAATGTTGTTGTTCATGTTCAAACAAATGTCGTTAATTATAAATTACAAAAAAAAAACAACAAAACACAGTACTTACTTTGGCAGTATCTTAGTCTTAGCCTCCAATATCTTGACCCACTTTCTGAGTTTTTGTATTAGATTCTGTAATTTCATTGCATTAGGTTGTGTGAAGTCAAAGTCAGCTGTGAACTGTCCTTTCATTTTCTGGAACACTGGATCTTGTGCCGTGGCCTGAGCACGCCGCGCTAAGGACTCCGAACCAGCTGTACACAATGAACTACTTGAAACATTCTCTGTTGGAAAGAAAGGGGGTGGGTGTTAAGCGGCGGAATGGGCGAAGCGTGATCCTTGTTTAGTTGCGGTGATGTTTGCTGTGCGTGCGGTAGTTTGGCAAAAACAAAATGTAAAGAGAGAAACTGTGGCAACATTTATTACTTAAATATGTTTATAATAACAATTTAAAAAAAATCGCATTATTTTGTAAATATTCGCGGCAAGATTTCCCTGTTCAGTTATTGGAAGTCTTGAATTTTTAGTAAAGTAATCGTAATAATAGTTAATAGTTACTTTTAAAAAAATAATTTAATTAATTAATATCTGTCAGTAGGTGTAGCCAGTACAGAATATTTTTTTTTGCCAAACTATACATACACAATGTTAATATAGTTAACGGTTAGTTTAAGGCTGCGGATAGTTACGTGATGGTATGCGTGGAAGTTAGTTTGAAGATACGCTTAATGTATTTGAATGCGTATTAGTATATAGCACTACTTCTAACTAAATACCATATTATATCCCGAAACCTTTATTTCTAATTTATTTATGTAATATGGAATTTTTCATGACGTTTCTTTGACCGGTTTTTATTTCAACTTTAATTTTAAAAAGTGATTTAGTTATTTAATTTTAAGAACATTGAACAATAGAAAATAATGTCTTTGCAAAACCAATCATAGAAAATTCCACATTAGTCTAAATTAGTCGTAGATATTTTAGATATATTACTATAGCTTTATATCTTACTACTTTCGTAAGTACTGCGTGATCTACTGTTAAACTTAGGCCTTTGTAAAGTTTAGTATATTGATGAGTATATCATCAATCAAGATTAAACCCGTTTTGAGTCTATCAAAACAAAATAAAAATAATACGGCAATCGATGTATATTGCACCATAACCAGACATGCAAAATCGAACTATTGTAAGTTTTTGCATTTTTAGTACAAATTCTGTCTAAAATATTATTATGATGAAACAAAAAGCGTTACTGTTTAATCTAAAAATTAGTTAATGAACCCATAACCGGTGAGATTATGATATTATGTAGGGAAAAAATAAGGAATGGAAGGAAAATCATTTAGCTCTTTTTATAATGTGGTAACAGTGATAAATAAAAATAAATAAGTCCTATGCGTTTTGGAATAAATTTGTGTAAATCTCCAAATCAAAGCATCATAATAATCACGAAAACCATCATAATTCTAATTATTTTATCTTAAATTTAATATGATTTCTGTCAATTTGTATTCTAATATATGGCACAGGATGTAACTAAAATATAGTGCGCAAATGTGTATCGTAAAAATGTAAACTTTAGCATAAACTACGTGATATTGCGAAAAAAACTTACTTAAGACTATACGAATAATGCGCTGATGTAGATTTACCACCATATACATAAAAATAAACGTTGACTATCTATAATCTAGTTAGTCTAATTTCCAATTCACTGCCACAAAAACTACTCGCTTTAAGACACATGACAGATCATTACTGTCAGTGTGACATTACAGGTTATTATGAACAATTGGATTGGTGAGTTCATCATAATCATATTTTGATTTGTTTTGTGGACAAATTAATGTTGCGAAAATTTTAGGTGGCAGTGAATTAGAATATTAGAGTATACTTGACGTATATCAACAGGCAAAGAGGCTATTTCTGCGACACTGTTGTTGTTGCATTGCTCTGGTATCGCAGTAGCAAACTATGTGCATCGCTGTTTCACTAAGGACCACATTGAAGTGAGAGTAACCAAATTAGCAACGCATTTTTAATAGTAGGGAGGTAAAAATATACATCTGCACATTACCTAGTCACTGTAATCGACCATAATTAATTTACAACAATCGAAGTTATTCTTCATAAATACATTTGCGTTAGCTAGTTAGACAACCGGGATGAACTCTAGGCAAAATAATAACATGAAGATAATATGAAGACTGTTTTAAGGAGTGATATGTATTTAGTACTTTGCACCTTTTACTCCCAAAGCGGGGTAATTAGAGGCACTTGTTTAGCATATGTCCACGGTTCAGGGAGTGAGCCCATTACTGTTATAGAGTAGACAAGACCTTGTTGTTAAGCCTTGCGTGCATCAGCTCTGAAAGAGAGACCCAATTGGTACACGCCTAGTATATTGTATTGCAAATCCAACCAATAGACCATACACAGTTCATTACTTAGTACAAAAACCTACTACATCATCTGCCTATCGTTCATCCCAGCCATCCAACCACCCTGCGTAATATATACATAATAAATACGCATAAGAAGTAAAGGCAGACTCACTGATGCCAATGCCAATGCCGAAGGTGGAGACGAGTTTCCTGACGAAGTTGAGCGTGTGCGTGGTGAGCGTGGCGTCGGCGACGGCGGCGCGCTGCTCGAAGGCGCGCGCGTAGCACCGCGCCAGACCCGCGCGGAGCTGACGCAGCACCTCCTCGTACCAGTTCTCGCGGAACCATACCATCTGGGTGGGAATAAACAATAATAAAACAAAATAAAATACACTTCACGCCTTTAATTCCAAAGCGGGGTAGGCAGAGGCCACTGCTTAGTAAGCAAATGCCCACGGTTCACCAAGCGTATTTAACCCAACGTGACAGGGGGTGAGCCCATCGCCGTTATAGGGTTCACACACCTTGTCGTGTGCGGGTTCCATCTGGGTGGGAATAAACAATACATTTTAGACGACTTCTATTTTCTTCCTCGTTTTAGAGCAATAATCGAAAGCGCTAAGATGAAATCGAACATAGATCACGGCAGCTGAGTGAAACCATTATTTTGTTTCATTCTTTTAGAGATTTAATGCTTTGAGGTAACCATAGACCAATCGGTAAGAAAACGAAATATAAACTGACATATATTTTATCAAGGTACAAAAGATTCTTGTTACGATATATAGACATCAAAAGTGTCTAGAGATCAAGAACATTTTTAGCTCTAAAAAAAATCTAATTTATTTACATCAAATCTATTCTGCTGGATTAGTCTCCTACCTAATTAGGTAGGGGAATTGAATATGGGGAATTCCCCATGTCTGTATCAATGACTTATCACCACATTTTGAATAAATTATGAATGAATTCAATTTTTGTAAAATATATTCTTGATTACAATTTCCTAAAATGTACTTGAATCCCTAGACACTTTTGATATGTGTATTTAGATTAATTTAAAAGCAAAATACATAAAGTACACTAAGTTAAATTGATTCAAAATTCAATTTTTCCCATTCGGACTTGTTTTTTAATGGCACGAATCCAAAACTGTCTACTATAATATAAAACTGTATAGTATAAAGCTCTATGAACGCAGCGCACCTGATCAACAATGCCCTCGAGCGACGAGAGCACGGTGGGGTGTATCTCGCGCTGCAGCTGCATGATCTTGGAGCAGCGCCACATGGGCAGCGTGGCCTTGATGGGGCCGGCTTCCGGCGCGCCCGACGACGACGACGAGCCCTCGCCTTTGCCGCTCTGCTCAGAC
>SJJU01020350.1:0-16610 GCA_012932125.1 Conopomorpha cramerella
ACGATGTTGTCCTTCACCGTACGAGCGTTGCGTTGCGTACATAGGCTCTGTAAAAGAGTCCCATTGGTACACGTCCAGTAGCCGGACTCGAACCCTGGACCACCCGGTTACAAGTCAAGTATCCGACCAACTGGACCACAGACGCAGTGGTGTTGGGGTGTAACTCACAGAGACTCACAGAGAGCGCTGCTGCCTCTGAAGGTTTGTCTCGGTTGTCTCGCCGCAACCCCCACGCACGACGGGAAATGTTGATCTGGGATGCAGACACAAATCAAGTATAGATAATAGGAAATAATACCCTATGGAATAACTAAAAATAGAGATTGCGGATTAGTGGTTGAATTACTCAGATAGTTTGAGTGTTAGCCGAAATGTACGTCTTACAATGAAAGAAAATACTTTGAGAAAGCTAACTACTGGAGGTAGAGCTATGTAGAGCTCGATTTGTGTGATAATACCTACATATTTGCCACTTCAATGCCTACCTTCTAAAGGGGTAGTCAGATACAGCAGATCTCCTACTAGGTATATAATATTATTCTCTCTCGTATCTTGTAGTAATTAATTTCTTTAAATTGGAAGTCAATTTTACGCTCTTTCAGCAGAAAGTTATTGATTCCATTATACATACCTACGTTCAACGTGGGATGTGTATAAGAAGTAAGCAGGTACAGACCTACCTACTTACTTTATTTTACACTAGCTTTCCGCCCGCGGCTTCGTCCGCGTGGACTTCGGTATATTGCGGTATAAAGGAATATTTTTGTTTTCCCTCGGGAATATCAATTTTTTTTCGGGATAAAAAGTAACCTATTATTTAAACCGGACTTCTAACTATACGTCTGCAAAATTTCAAAGCAATCGGTTTAGTAGTTACGACGTGAAAGCGGAACAAACAAACAAACACACTTTCCCATTTATAATTTTAGTAAGATAACGATTAGGCACCACCCTCACTGCTATCTTTTTACAGAAGCCGCGTAGGTAGTAAGTAATCTAATTTTACATTATGATTAGTGGAATATTTCTGACATGGTAACCAATTGACTACGAGGTGCCTACATTAGCCCAGGTATTATAAAAGGCGGTTAGGGTGGTATGTAATTGACAAGTTCTGATTTAATTCAGGTACCCTGCCATTACTAACTAGGAATTATGAACTAATACATTTCACATTAGCCCCACGATTTCATTCGGGCGGTTTCAGTATGAATTTCCATGGAAAAATAATACCATCAAGTTTTAGAACCATAAATAAAAAAATAATGTTTTTCTCATAAAATCTTCCACCCCACCCCCCTTTTTACCCCCTTTTAACAAAAAAATCTTTCTTATCTCACGTAAACCCCTGTGCAAAATTTCAGCTTATTTCTTCGCGATTAGAACTGTATAAATAATTAAAATGTCGCCTATCTTAATAAAAGAGAGAGGTTACAAATAGTGCTTAGAAACCTAGGTATAAAGAAAACAAACAAACCATACCTTAAAGTGCCTTTTAATTAACTAGATTACTTTGGACGCGACGGCTACTCTATCATCTAACTAGGTACATCGTTGATGAAATTAAGGCGTTCTTGTTCGGAATTGCCTCAGCTCTAGAAACGTTATTGGGTTCGTCAATATGAAGAACTTTTACTATATGAATGAATAAGTGAAAATATTCATTTCGACACACAAGATACGCAATGAAAAATAAAAGATACAGGCAATTTAGCAGTAAAAACAAAACTTAATGCTATTATTATTATTTCAATATTTTAGGTTTAGTAACTAGATAGGTATAGCGGCGCGATATAATGAAAGACAAGCTCAAGTTTACCTTTGTTATTTTACTCGACGTTTCGACGCAGTTGCATGCGTCTTACAAATAGTATTTTCCTAGGGTAGGTAGTACGTATTTCCGTATCTCCCTGAATTGACTCCTTCTGTGAAACCGACTTAAGATTTACAACTTATTCGGACGCCAGTGCCACACATTGCAAATATTGACTCCAAGTGCCCCTCTTAGAAACGTTGTATATTGGTTGCTTTGCCAATATACAACGTTAAATAAAAAAAGTTGGCGAATCTCGATAAAGTCACACAGGGTTTTAGGTGGCGGTGGGCTTGGTCCCTGTTAATAAATCACTCATCAAAATGAATTCCGTAGTTTTTAAGATAGATGCATACATAGGAACAGACAGTGGGAGGCGACTTTGTTTTATACTGGGTGATACACTGATTGGTGATACACCAATGTGTACAATACAATAATCATCATCATCAGCCCATAAATGTCCACTGCTGGACACAGGCCGTTCCAATTGCACGCCACTGTGCTTTGTTTTCGTCTTATCGCATCCAACTTCTTCCAGTACAATGTATACAACCATGATCACTCCATACACCTTGACCGTACCTAAAATGTTTAACCTATGCGCGGTGCCGGCATAAGTTTAAGTCGTCATCATCATCTTGTCAGCCCACTGACGTCCACCGCTGGACGTAGGCCTCCCCAAAGTCGCACCACAGTGATCGGTAATGTGCCTTTCTCCGCCAATGCGTTGCCGTCGTCTTAACTAGATCGTTGGACCACTTTATTGGAAGTCTAACCGCGCTGAATTTTCTCGTTTCGTGCCCGTCATTCCAGCACTTTCATCCAACCATCAACGGTCCTACGGTCTATGTGGATTAAAATTTCAGCTCTGCAAACCGAAGGACTATGTTGCTGTACGAGTGTACGCTAACTTTGGATTCGGTCGTGCAGAAAATCTCTATCGTAGCCCTTTGCTTGTCAGAAAGAATCTGTTAAATATGTCTGCCTACAGAACTACATACTTAATTCGGAAACTTATAAATACGACGTCATCAAAAACTTTGTAAAAGCCCAATTGTTGAATCATCAATGATCTCTACACCATCAAAGTGAAACGATGACGCGTTACCCAAAGACGCGGCATTTTAGTTGTGTTGTGAATTTGGTAGAAGTTTGGCGGGTTTGTTGATTGCGGATATATAAACCGTGCCCTCCCCCTCCTAAGAGCATTTGTGACTGAGACGCCGCGACAGACGGGCAGCTTTTCCACACGCAGAGCAACAATAAACCGACAAAACAAAAATGTAAGTGAACTGTATAATAAAGTTTTTGAAATAGTGATGGACAACCACTAACGATACTTTTTATCGATAGATTGTTTTTGAATTAAGTGGTTTATGTTAAATCATATTCAATATTACAAATAATGCATTCAGCCTAAGATTGTTCGCAAACTTATTTTATTTTACGCACCAATTTAGTTAGTAAATTAACAAAGTTCACCTTGTACAAGTAAATCAAATCTTACAAGTACCTATAATCTTCTTATCTTATTATTTAATTATTCCAGTTTCTAGTTTAGGTGAATAAAACTAGATTTTTTTTAATGTTTGTTGCCAACTTTATAAATTATCTATGTACCTACCTACATTTATTTTTCCTATGGTTATTTTTTTACTTTAAAAAGCCCACCGCTTGAAGTAGAATCGAACCCTAACTACTCGAAAATATTTTTGTAAACTTTCTCTTGAAGGTTCGGGAGAAAAACTTTTCTGGGTCACTTGTTAACAATGTTATCGTATCGGCCATCATCTACAGCCAATCTTAAGAGAAAGGTACTTATTTCAAGTGTCCGAACTGAACTAGTTTAATTTTTTAATGTAGGTAGTACCAACAACAACTGCCCACGTACAATTTAATTTCTCCAAGAGAGTATGTAGGGTACTTACATAATTAAAAAGGTATGTTTGTATTATTTGTGGGTGGGTATTTGTATCAATATTTGTGGGTGTTTTAAGAAAATTAATATTTTGGCCTTGCCTTTCCTTAACTGAATAATGTACTCTTATGCTTGTGTTTAACTATTGCTTACCCGTAAAAGTACCTACTTTGCTAACTATTTTGAACTTGGGATTAGTTAGCTATGAAAATGATTTAACACTCTATGAAACGTTTGTTATTCTGATATACCTCGGTTCAGTTCGGCCAGCTCACCATGCCTCTATCTAGATAGTCTGTTTTACAAATAAACCTAGATATTTACAAAAAGCCGGCCGGCACCATCCATAATAGTACCGAGACGACGACAGCAACGCTAGGCATAACATTAAAATTTATAAAGTTGTATAATAACAACAGTCTGTCATAACGACTGGAAACAGACAGACAATAACTTAACTATCCACCTACCTGATGGTGTCAAGGTCGAATGAATTCAACGGAAAACCCAACACTCAAAGTTAATGGTGAATGCAATTCATTCTCGATTTCTGTTAGTTCGTAGCCGCGACGTTGTATCATGGTTACTCATACGCGTTAAACATCCGCTATGACTTGCTGAAAAAAAACCAAGGTTAGAATCGGATAGTTAGTTTTTTGTTGTACTGTTACTCCAGGAAGTTTTTTTTACTATTGTGACGCTTTGATTGAACTACGTGAATAATTAGTATTGGGTACCAGTCTAGATAAAACCTGTTTTATACATTAGATAGTTTTAGTATGGTGGGTACTACGGTAGTATGGGAGAGGATCAGACTCCTATCCTATTTAGAGATAAGTAAAAAGAGAAGTTATTATAAACAGAATTGCGAGGATAACCATATTATTGTTCTCCACAGCATCATGGGCATCGACTTGTACTACGTTCCCGGATCAGCTCCGTGCCGCGCTGTGCTGCTTGCAGCTAAAGCCCTCAATGTACACCTCAATCTCAAGCTTGTGGATCTGCACCATGGAGAACATTTGAAGCCCGAGTACTTGAAGGTAAGTAGCTGCCGGTACTAGGTTCTATCTTGGTCATATTAGGTACTACTGGGTAATATCTTTGTGTTTCTCCAAGTTTGTCCCAACAACTACATAGCTACCTACATCAGTTTAGGTCCGTAATCACTCTTTTTCTGGGCAGACCATTTTGGACATGACGTACGAAGGTCAAATAAATAGCCACTTTACAAAGCCTAGTTATTCAAATTATTATAACAATGTTATTAAGTTATAACAATAGGTATTAATTAAGTACAATGCTCCGAACAAAATAATGCAATACCAGAACACATAGGTACTTTCATAGTAACTGGTATAAAACCAAACCACCTACTTTTCATCTCGCAGCAGAAACCAAAACTAAAATAATGAAGCTTTGTGTAGTGGCGAGAGTACCTACCTATTTGTATTGTTCCAGTTTTAGAAATTATGCTCTCTCTGTGTGAGGCAGACCGTGACGCGGCCCTTCCACCAAATCACAAAAGTGTAGGTAGTTTGTTAGTGATGTATCCATTTTGGGTTGAATATTATTGAGTAGGTATATAAAAGTATTTAAATCACGCTATTATCATTGAAACCAACAAGGATTGCAGTTCTATCATGTACCTATGAATCATTTTTCAGTTTTATCAGAAATTATAGGTTCATTGTTTATAAATGTCTATCCATATCACGCTATCTGGCAGTATGGATAACCGGTTTATTTGAATAATAATAATAATTAAGAGTGCATCGTAAATAAACGCCAAGGTTCATCCTATTTTATATTTAGGTAACCTACCTACAACCTACCTAGGTTATACCTATTATGATGCGATCTTTGAGGATGAAGTGATCTTCAACTGGTTATTGAAGTCAATTAACACTGTTCGCAGACACCGTCTAGGAGGGTCACATTCGAAGATCGTCTTAAATTAGTATTTTTGAAGTGTTTACATGCTTCTTACTACTGTACCCAGTTAAACAATATTCCTCTACGGTCCGCCGTAGAGCAAAATCAATAAATTATCAACTGAATAATATACCTCTGTTGAATATAAAGATAAAAATTATTATGAATGTAATTACCGATACCAGTCTGGTACATAAATACATTTAGTAGACCTGCATTAGTTCGAATAATAGGCGGAAACGGCGACTTAGGGATTATTCAGTGTGCGAAGGACAATATTGGGCCAAAGGCACTTATCAAAAGGCAAATTGTTAGTCCTTAAGTTACTCTACGTACATGAATGTTGCCTTTAAAGATTATGTCACCCCACTAAGGATCAAAGACGTGGGCGTCACTATTTATTCGATTCACTTACTATTTAGTATCTAACAATATTTATCTAAAATAAAAAAACAACTTCATGGCTAGTTGCCAGTCCTGGGCATAATTACAAAAAGTCCGTTGAACCATCTCAGTTTTGAGCGAAATAGGACTCTAGTAATGTGAAATTGTGTTGAAAATCTATGTTCACCATGGTGAACGAGGGCCATTATCATATTGGCATGGGTACAGCGGCGGCGGCGGCGACATAGCACTTAGTGCAGCTATGTGGGGCACTAGGATGATGTAATTCACCAAGTCGACGCTGCTCGGAATGTTCTAGAGGGTCGTTGAACTACGAGATTAGCTAAAATATTATGTTAACATAAATATTTTTTTATTTAAAACCGGTTTTTATTGGTACCTAATTAATTGTACATCGTATATTTTTAGTAGATAGATAATGTGTCTAGTTATTACTATGCAGATATAATTTTACGAAAAAGGATAACGTTGTGCGTATACACCTAGTTAGTTATTATGGACTTCTCGTTGGAAAATAAAATACTAAAATAATTCATGCAACTCGTACCTATCCAATGACGACTCTGTATACCCGTATCATAATCAGATAGTGATAATAATCTTTAGCCGTGTGATGTAGCCGAAGGAACTTTCCAGAGGAGGGCAGCAGTGCTCTCTGTGAATTATTAAACCATAACAACTTTGCGAACCCCCCCCCCCTTATACCCCCAAAATGATCAAGGAAAACATTGGGGGGTCCCTCGTCCGCAGTTCCAACTGTGTATTGGCCACAAGTCCATCATTTTCCGTAAAATATTATTGCAAAGGACATGACAGATGTTGAATATTATTGAAAGTAGGTATTTCCTGCAACCACGCAACGGTCGCGGCAACAGGGCCAAATTCAACGTAAACCGGTTCAATGTTGGTAAGACATAATAATTTAGTTACTGGTCCCTGCACCCACCATGAATGGCAGGTGCATTCTAGTGGGCAACTCGCTGTTTATTGAACTGTATGAATTTCGCTGGTACCTACCTACCATTTAACGAAAGACTACATAAATTAGTATTGTCCCAACTTTCGTTTCATTTACCAACAAGTTCCATTACAATATGCTCTATTATTATAAGCAATGTATTATACATCGTGCAGTAATCGACACTGCACATAAGTACCTATCTACAGCACTATATGCACCTACTAACATAAATAATAACGTCATTAAGTATTTGCTTTACGATAAAACCTACATCAATAAGACTTGTGTGATTGTAAGACTCGGAATTATTTGAACTAACCAACGCAACACACCTAAATGATAACATACTGCTTACCTACAACTACACACAGCTGGAATTTATTAATCCTATAGTTCGTTTAGGCACCTACTGCATATTACAAAACGCAGAATAATAATTAACGTCACAATCATTAGGTGCAAATGCAATAGTTTAAAACTCAGACAAACACTGTGCTCCGCAATAAGGGACAGAATATATTTTCGATACTCTTTAACTCCTGACGTATAAAACAAGGATAGTATTTAAACGTGCATCAAAAAAGTCTAACCTAACCTAACCAAAATACTGAATTAGCGACAAAATTACTGATTTGGTCCGCTAATAAATACTTTGCTGCTCAATTAGTAATTTTGCTGCTCAACTTAGTATTTTTAGGCGCTCAACTTATTATATTCCATAAAACAAATTCGCCTCCTGTTGTCTGCGTATGCTTAGAACTGAAAACTGCGCAACTTATTTTGTTGCAGCTTTCTTTAATAGAGTGATTATAGAAGGTAAACACTGTTAGGCAGAAAAATACTGTTAATAATTACGTTAAATAAGAAATAAATAAAAAACGTTTGCCGGCTAGTAAGACAATAAATCCATAGTGTACCTACTAAATACCTTCTTGCTTTATCATAAATAATTCATCTGAGGATTGATGCTGACCTACGCTTAGCTACGATTCCAAGTACCTTTAACAACTCTGTGAGTGTTATGCAATAGCGTGCTAGCGTTCATTCCCACGATGACGCGTCATACATACCTCAATGCATGTATAAACGTACGTGCCTATTTATTGTTAGTACCTATGTACTATGTTACATCAAGGTCTAAGTTAAATTGTTATTATCAAGTATCCTTGTACGTTGACAGGTATCTTTGAATGAACTGTTCGGAGAACTATGTACTTATAATACAAATTTGCAAACGATTTACCTATTTAATGTTTTTTTTTAAATGGTGGGACCCACTGCACAATAATAAGATTTAATTTTATGATGGCACGACAATTTTGCACTCGTAAAATGTACGAAAATATTTATCGATATGTTTTTTTTATTACAGATCAACCCCCAACACACTGTCCCAACCCTAGTGGACGACGGTTTCGCGCTGTCCGAGTCGCGCGCGATCATGACCTATTTGGCCAACAAATACAGCAAGGGCAGCAACTTGTACCCTGAAGAACCTAAAGCCAGAGCTCTCGTTGATCAGCGACTGTACTTCGACATCGGTACACTGTATCAGAGATATGCTGACTACTTCGTAAGTTTTTTTTTTTACCTACAAACCCATCTTAAATCTGATTTAACTCTTTAACTCTTAAACTCTCAATGTTTTAAAAACACATAGGTATTGTGTATGTGCATGTGTATAAAAATTTTCTAACGACATAGATAGAGAACAAGGTATGAATTTCTTGTTATTAGAAATAGAAGCAATAGATGAAACTATCCAAGAATATGTAATTTTATTGCTGCCTGATTTATAGGCACTTCATGCCTGTAATAAATACCTTATGTTTTTAATAAAGATCCCGGATTTAATAAAGATGACGGATGCCCGTGATTTTGAGATAGATATAGGTAGCAAACAAACCACTCCCTGAAGTAGGTAGATATCTAACCCCTAATGAGATAACAAGCGTGATTCGTGTATGAAATGGACGGTCTTAATAGGATTGTGTTCTATATAACTACTTAGTTATCTAGGTGGGACAGGAAGGAAAACGATATTATATAATACCTAGCTAATTATCTATATTTCAAATTGTGTACTAACACGTACCTACCAACATTAATATACCGCTAATTGTATTGAGCAAAAACATAATCAACTATGATTCAGAAAAAAACCCTAGTTAATGAGTTTTCTTTAAAAAAATCAACAAAAGAAGGCGAACGATCATAGAATAAAGTAGTTGCTTCTCTTTCGATTACAACTATCTTTGACATATTGATTTTTTTAGAAAACTCTTCATTCTTGCTCTAGTGTTGTGAATGTGGAATATCGATATCGTATCCCAATTACATTAACATCGAAACGATGAGTAGTGTGACTTCTTGATTTTCATGTTTTTATACCTTTTCATCGATAGTACCCACAACTTTTCGGCGGAGCGCCCGCGGATCAGGAGAAGCTGAACAAAGTCGACGATGCCCTGAAACTCCTGGACACGTTCCTGGAAGGCCAGAAGTACATCGCCGGACCCAACCTAACCCTCGCTGATCTAACCCTCATCGCCAGCGTCTCGTCCTTCGAAGCTGCCGATATTAACTTCCTGAAGTACGCCAATATTAAGAGGTATGGTATCTGTTGATTTCTTATAGGTACCTTAATAATTAATTAATTTGGGCATATAGAGAGAATGGATGAAAGGCGATTGACGAAAGAGATTTATATGGGTGATGTAATGGGGTGAGTAGAGGTCGCCCCAGAAGGACATATACAGACCAGATTGGTGATGTCCTGGCCGAAGGTGGCGTGAAAAGTACTCGAAACCGAAGGTCATGTATGAAAAGATGTATGAATGTAGATGAAGCGAAAGGGGTATGTCTGGACCGTGACAAATGGAGATCTGTAGTCTCTGCCTACCCCCCTGGGAGACAGGCGTGAAGTGTATGTATGTATGTAATAATTATCGGATGGACTAGTATCCTGTATAAGATACTACAAATTACATTCGATTTTAGAAAAGTATAAATTGTTTAGAAATTAGAGTACAGTAGTAACTTTATACAAATACGATTCGACAGCATTTACTTAATAGGTATGTTCTAAATGGATAAGGTAAACGACCTGTCCGTGCAAACAATAAAAACTACTTATGTAGATTGTAGATAGAACACTGAATATCAAGCTTATCTTTCCATTTTCGTATTCCGGACATCAGGGTTTGAGTTATGGATGTAATGGATGCCGTATCGCAAAACAAACTCGTTTATCTTTTGCCACATGTGAGTAAGGTAGCACTTTTGTTACCAGTTAAGGTTCGTTCGTGTTACAAAGCCAAAGAGATTAACTATCTAAATGGACCAAAACTCTTCAATGGGAGGTTTTCTGACAGGCTTATTACAGTTCTAAGAAATGTCAATAGATGGCACTACCTAGACAGGGTTGTCATTTCATATTTTCTTTCTTGTTGACAATTCTAAAATGAGTTTCTCCTTGAGATCATGTCTGATTAGCGCCATCTGTGAGATGTGTTGGAACTACTTTTGACATATTTGAAAGCATTTCATTTTAAACAAATATGGGCATTAATTGACGGACTGGTTGATACAAAATACTGATCAAAATATGAATACTGACTTGGAAGGGCTTAAAGCTTTACGGCCTTATATTTAATTTTAATTTTATTTGAAAATGCCTAATAGGTAAACGGAAATAAAAATTTTATTCCCTAAGCTACATGTTGAAACTGAAATATTCCAAGTACCGCTTTTGATCCCCTTTTGGTCTCATTCCCGTTTTGTTCTATACTGAGTGTAAAAAGACCCCGAGCTCGGTTCGTCAATACGAACAACTTTTACTATGGGGAATTTTCTTTGACGTTTTTCTGACAGAAATTACTGTCAATTGTTTGATTGAAAAACGTCAAAGCGTACGTGTTTCATTAAAAATAAATATAATTTTGTCCACAGATGGTACGAAACCGTGAAGTCCACTGCTCCTGGATACCAGGAAGCCAATGAGAAAGGCCTGGACGCCTTCAAAGGTCTGGTGAAGACACTGATGAAGAAGTAAGATCATCACCATCGTATCTGCCCACCAATCCACAAAAAAAAACTTCCACTTCGAAGACCATTCCTAAAGAGATTTTCGCACAAAATCGTATTGTTTTTACGTAAACACGAACTAATTCAACATTGAATACTTACGAATTGTATTATTTAAGTATTTAGAATTAAGGCACTATTAAAAATTTTAATTAAGATTATCGTACTTTTATTTATTTCTAAGGCAGACATTAGACCCTCATGCAAGCGTCATTCAATTCCATTAGTCATGATTTATGGAATGACTACTAATACTAATCCAAACATCATTCACTTAGACGATAAGAAATCCGTAAATCACAATCTTGACTGTGGTAAAACTGAGATCAAAACGTATTGTCTAATAGATATTAGACAATACGTTTTGATCTCAGTTTTACCTGCCTTACAGGTAAGACCCACCAATTTCCAAGCATCCCTACTAGCACTGGGCTCTAAAGAAGAAGTGACAAGAAGACCTAACTCTCTGTGATTTGTTGCATTCGTCGCAAGAAGCGTGACATAACAGCCAATAGTGCGTATCATTTTTTAATGAAACGCGCACAGACATTATAACTCAATATTGTTCACCGGGTATACAGTCTCGGGACTCAGTCCACTCGTTCTATTTTTCTATGTCTTGTCTTTCTTGACGCGCGTGCTAGGGTTGCTGTGTTTGATGATATCAGATTCGGTAAATCGAGGGGAACTTTAAAAGATCTTATGGGCGGGCGACGAGTATGCGTGGGCTTCACTCCTTTTAATCCCAAAACCGGGTAGGTACGTACCAGTGGCGTGCACACCATATAGGCAAAAAGACACTGCCTACCTTAGTATTTTGGTTACCCGACCTAAGAATCGAGTTATTGCTATATATTTTTTTTATTGTACTCACGACATAGGCTAACGAAGGTCCTGTGTTTTGTGTGCGAGTAAATAGGTTATATTACATAAAGACAAGACACCTATATATATGTGTCAATGCGTGGAGATTTATATACGTACGTACTTGCTAAGCAAATGGCCACGGTTCACCAAACGTATTTTAATGCGTTCACAGTCCCCATACAAAGCTAGAAAAGTATTTCATAATGTCCAGGCCGATTAGAGATTAATTTGCATGAATTAAATGTTTGCGTTTTTTTACTGTTTTGATGATTTATGCACAGTAAATGCTCGAGTAACTAGTCTTAAAACTGTAAACTACCTGACTTGTACGTCCGCGATAAAAATGCAAAACAAAATACTCAATAATTGTGAATCCGTTGTGGGCTCATGGACTTAAAGCCATCAAAGCTCAAGTGGTGGGCGGATTTCGTCAATGTTGTCCTTTAGCGTACGAGCGTTGCGCTGTGTAAAACCTGTGTGGCTCTGAAAAAGAGTCCCAATTGGTACCGCTCAGTGGCGTGCACTGGCTTTTACGACAAGGTAGGCAGTAATACCCAAGGATTTACACCTATGTATAGGTAACAGGTCTTTACGAAATGTAGGCCCTACCTATCTGCTCACCGACAAAACACAGGACCTTCGTTATTTATTATTATTATTATTATTTTTTTTTTTTGCTATTTTCTCGGTATTACACCGGACTCTTAGTAGTGACGGGCCGAAGCCAAGTCAAAACTATCAATGGATGACAGTTACGATGATGTGTGTGTGTGTGAGTGTTTTGTGTAAACTTTCGGACTATTCTACATGTGTTCAGTATGATTGCCTTCTGCAGTGTTATGTATGTACTTGGATGTAGATCCAGCGCTCGTATCGCTTGGTGGAGTTGTTTTGGTACTACCCCTGTTGTGGACATTACAATTGGCACTATTGTAACTTTCTTAAGGCCCCACATGCGTGTAATTTCATCCTTAAGGTCTACATATTTACTCAGTTTCTCCGAGATGGTATTCTGAATATTGTGAGTATTCGGTACAGCTATGTCGATTAAAAGCGCTGTTTTCTTAATTTTATCGAGAAGAGTGATGTCAGGTCTGTTATGGTGAATAGTTCTATCAGTTATAATAGCTCGGTCGTAATACATTTTGAAGCTGTTGTTGTCAATTACGGTTTTGGGCGTATATTTATAATAAGGGAGTGGTGAATCTGTCAGGAGTTTATATTTGTGGGCTAACTTTTGATGAATTATGTTGGCGACTTGATCATGGCGATGCTTATAATCAGTTTGGGTGATTGCTCTACAGGCGCCAGTAATATGCTGAATAGTTTCAGGAGAACTCTTACACAATCTGCACAGGTCATCTGTCATGTTAGGTATTTTAATTATATGTTTTTGATAGTTTTTTGTTTCTATGACCTGATCCTGGGTGGCCACCATAAAACCCTCCGTTTCGGGAAAGAGCTGACCGTGTCTGAGCCAGGCGTTCGACGCAACTATGTCGACGTGGGGTTGGCACAGATCTTGGCGGTGTCGTCCATGAAGGGTTTTTTGAGTCCAGTCCATTATTTTTTGTGTTTTTTCTGTTATATGTTCATTCCCTTGTTTTTGTCTATCTGAAAGATTTAAGGGTGTTAAGCCTTTGTCTGCCTGAGTGATGGCCGTGTGAAGTTCTGAGTTGGATTTGCTACTGAAATAATCTCTTAGGTTTGTTACCTGAGAGTTGTGTAGATTTTTCAAATCGATAAATCCTCTGCCTCCGTCTGCCCTTGGAAGAGTTTGCCTTTGAACACAAGATCTAGGGTGATGGGTTCTATTTTTCGTCATGGTTGTGTTAATAAGCCTTTGAAGATTTGTGAGATCTGTTTTTGACCAGCGAATTACACCGAAAGAGTACGTTAAAACAGGTATTGCGTAGGTGTTGATGGCTTTAGTAACATTGCGAGCATTAAGACGGGTTTTGAGAATGGTACTTATTCTTTTCTTGAACTCTTTAGTGAGAGATGCCTTGGTGTCTTTTTGATGTATACCATTTGACTGGTTGTAGCCCAAATATTTGTAAACATCCCCCTCAAGCAATGGTTCTACTTCTTTACCTGACTCTAAGGTGTGTGTGTGTGCATATTGTTTTCCCGACTTAATTGAATTTATTCTACATTTATCAATACCAAACTCCATGCAAATATCGTTTGAGAATGCTTCAGTTAATCTTGCTAGTTCGTACAAGTCTTCTTCAGCATTTGCATAGAGTTTGATATCGTCCATGTACATGAGATGGCTAAGTAAATATGTTTTAGGAAGTAATTGTTCAGAAGTATAGTGCAAAATATGTCCTATTTGCGCAGTTTTTAAAATATTGGAAAGTGGGTTTAAAGCTAAACAAAACCAGAGAGGGCTGAGGGCATCTCCCTGGAAAATACCACGTAAAATTCTTATTGCCTCTGTTGGCGATGACTTGGCTTGCAAGAATGTTTTCCAAGTTTTACTGATTACTTTGAGAAAGTTAATTATTGTGGGATTGATTTTATAAATGTTGAGTACTTGAAGAAGCCACGTATGTGGCACTGAATCGTAGGCTTTTTTATAATCAATGTACATTGTGAATAGATCTGATTTGTTCTTTTTAATTTGTTGGATTACTATGGAATCTATTATTAATTGTTCTTTACAGCCTCTACTATATTTCCGGCAACCTTTTTGTTCTTCAGCTAAAATCTTGTTGTTTTCTATGTGTTTATATATTGTCTGTGTGATGCAGGCTGTAATTAATTTGTAAAATATTTGCAAGCATGTTATAGGTCGGTATTTAGCAGGGTTCTTTGTGTCATCTGGATCTTTTGGTAGCATATATGTTATTCCGGTTGTGAGGTATTCTGGCATGAGAGTGGGGTCCTGTATGAATATATTTAAGTATTTGTGAAGGTAAGAATGGGTGTATGACAGTTTTTTATACCAGTAACTATGTATTCTGTCGGAACCAGGTGCTTTCCAATTCTGCAAGTTTTTTAATACATCAAGGAATGTATCTATGGGGACAGATTCAAAGTCCATGGTTTCAATAGAACTATTTCGGCGTTGTTCGTCTTGGATCCATTCTGCTTGCCAGTGTTGTGTTTTAGGCTGCTCCCAAATATTGGCCCAAAATTCGTGAAGAGTTTCATTACTAATTCCGCTATCCAATTTACTTCTATTGTTCGTAGGGTTTTTGAGGGTTCGATAAAACTGCTTTTCGTTGGTTTTAAAAATGTTGTTATGGGTTTTTCGCAATGTACAAGCTCTATATCTTTTAAGTCTTGTTGCAGCAGCAGTCAGTTTTTGAGTTAAGGTATCAAAGTAATGATCTAGTTCTGTGTTATGAACTTCATGTTTGCTGTGTTGAGAATAGAATTGAAATATATGTTTTACACTTTTGACTATTGTACGTGACCTATTTCCATTCCTGTATTGTATTAGATGAGCTATTTTCTTTCTGAGGTTAGCTATTTTCGTTTCAAGTCTAATCTGCCATTTAGGAGTGAATATTTTTTGTGGTTCGTAGGATCTTTCTACGTGTGGTATAGTAAGCTTTGATCCGTTTTCCTTTGCTGTTGTCCATGCAGCGCAATAGATGATAGTCTGAATCATATTAAAACTAGTGTCGTTTTTAATAGTCTCTGGCAGAGTGACAGTATTGAGATAATTTACTATGGACGCTAATTTTTTACTTGAGTGCTGCTTAGGGATATATGGTCTCTGATTGGGTTCTAGACAACTGAAATATTCTAATGCTTGCATGAAAGTAGCATCAATCGAGTCATCTCTTAGCATTTCTTCTGTCAAGTGATCACATTCACTGTGGTTATACGGCGTTGCTATTGTTGTGAATTCTTGATTAAACTCTCCGAGTATCGTTTGGTTTTGAGTTTCTTCACGATGTTCTTCTTGATCAGTGATGTTAGGGGTATAATCTTTTGAAATTGTGTTGTTCTGTGCAGTTGTCTCTACATTTTCAATTCTTTCGAAGATTTGTGTCTGCTTATACGCATCTATTTTCAACTGATTTAATATGGATGTGGTCAAGTACTTATTAGAAACTATTGCTCTACGATGGTCAGCTATGCGTTGCTCTGATAGATGTGATAATTCAGGATATTTCTCTATAAATTGTCTATAAAGCTGTTTTCTGTAAGCTGTTTTATTTGTTTCGCCTTCCGTTATGGTATAGTAAATCCTCATGATGTCTTCATTTATTTCTTTACTCCATTGCATCCTACTTGATTTAATTTTATTTTCTTGTAAAGGTTGTGGTAAATGGGACCCTATGTCCAAGAATTCTGTTACATTCTGTCGAATTGAGTCTAGTTTTTCTTGTTTAATTAATTTATTTCGGACGATTGCCCTGCGTTGGTCGCCTAGTCTTTGTTTAGAAACTTGGACATTTGGGAAATTACTTATAAAATGCGTATGTAATGAGTCGAGATAGTGTGATGTATTCGTTTCTAGCTTGGTAATGATAAGGTACGTGCGCCATATGAACTCATTTTCTTCGTCACTCCATTTTTTGCGCGACTTTTTTTCTACAAAAGTGGGTGCAATATCAGTAGCCGTGGCCACATGCACAACATCTTTTGAGGAATGAGACATG
>SJJU01020364.1:0-10235 GCA_012932125.1 Conopomorpha cramerella
AGCCCTCTGACACAATAATTAAACCTCTGTTAAGAAAATTCAAAATAATTAAATTATTATTTTTTTTTAACTTTTTATACGCGTGATACTTAAAACATAGATAAATGTAGGTACAATTAAAATATTTAAAACATAGATAAATGTAGGTACAATTAAAATATTGTAAAGTAAAAATCCTTTTAAAAATAAGTTTTATGTACATGCTCTAAAAAGAAAAAAAAAACTTTACCTTTAATTGAGTTGCAAGATTTGACCCGAACACAGATATTGCAAGTTAATTAAAAGCTTTTAATAAAAATAATAAACACATTAAACATTGAGATTGAATGTCTGTTCAGCTTTTTTTTTTGGTAGGACAGTTCCTAACATCTAAAGATTGATCATAAACGCAAAAGAACCCGCGTAGTCCGACATATTATGTTCAGGAGTGGAAAGATGAAGCTGTCTTAAGTTACGGGTCATAATGGAATCGGGCCATAAACAGATGAAACGCTAGGTAATTATAGGAAATAAAAAATAGGTAATTGTAGGATGTACATACATTACCTCTTGTACAAAGAAAGACGTTGCGACGTCTTAGGGCGTTGATTCGTCATTTTCATTTTTCTTAAATGTTGCATAGCAGATACGATACAAGGTGTAACAGATTAAAAAAAAAACTAACCGATAAAAGGTAATATCAATATTGCACTCATGTTAAAATAAGATGTTACATAGTAAAAAGTATCAAACATAAACCCTGTTAGGGCATAGCAAACATTTTTTACTCACATTGTTCGCGCCAATATTCGTATGCGCTTGTAACACCGACCGCGTCATCGTGACGTCACGCTCCGCGACTCGGACAACTACCCTACGTTTTATTACATTCCTTTTTGCACTGCCAGATCAGACGATATAATTTGTATATTTTACGTTTATAACTTTAATTAAACCCATAATTATCCAGTACCTACCAATTCGTTTGATTTGCAAGTTTCTATAAGAAACACACATACTAGCCTTCACGCCTCTCAATCCTCGCAAGTATTTTTATCGACTGCTATGATAGATGTTATTAATCCCATAACTAAACAAACTAAAAGGGTTCGTTGTCTATTAGACAGTGGAAGCCAATCTTCTTTTATTAGTTCATCTCTGAAAGAACGACTTGGGCTAGCTTCTACTACAATAAATCCTATATCAGTGCTAGGTATTAATAACACTAATTCCGGAAAAATTCATCAGCAATGTTCAGTGAAATTTAACTCTATTACTAATACATTCACATTTTCAACGTCATGCTTCGTATTGAATCAAGCAACTGGCAATATACCTAAATCGGAAGTTCTGACAAAAGGACTCAACATCCCACCTAATCTTATACTTGCAGATCCAGAATTCAATAAACCTGCACCTGTTGAAGTACTATTTGGTGCCGACATTTTATGGGATCTGTTTGATGGTAAACAACGTTCCTTGGGTACTAATATGCCCAAGTTAATAGGCAGTAAGCTGGGTTGGGTCGTTGCTGGTTCCATGCCATATGAAATGGGTGGTCCGAACTTGAATGCTACTCAGTCAAATATTTCATGTTTCCACACAAATTTAGTTGGATATCCAACCGAAAGTTTACACCATGAACTTTCAAAATTTTGGGAGATTGAGTCATCACCTCAGAAACCTATTGTCAGTGTAATTGAAAAGGCATGTGAACACCATTTCAAGGAGACTGTCAGTAGATCTAAAGACGGAAGGTTTATTGTTAGACTACCCCTATTGGATAGCCCCGACTGTTTAGGTGATTCCTATCGCGCCGCTCGAAGACGCTTTTTAAATCTAGAAAAGCGATTTCGCAAGCACTCTGAGATAAAGGACGCCTACGATGCATTCATAAAAGAATATTTAGATTTAAAGCATGCCTCCATTATTGATAATACTATTGACACATGCTATTATCTACCTCATCACCCCGTTTTTAAGGCTGAAAGCGAATCAACTAAAATACGGGTCGTGTTTGATGGTTCCGCTGCTACTTCCTCTGGGTTCTCCGTAAATGACCTACAAATGGTCGGTCCAAACATTCAAAGCTCATTGTTTTCTATTCTTTTGCGATTTCGTTCCTATAGATATGTACTCTGTGGGGACATTGAAAAAATGTATAGAAACATAACACTCCATGATGAAGATCGAAATCTACAATTGATTCTTTGGAGAGAAAATGAATCCCTGCCACTTCAAACAATACGTCTCAACACAGTTACGTATGGACTCGCTAGCTCCAGTTTTTTGAGCACAAGAGTTCTGTGGGAGTTAGGCGAAAATTCAGGTGATAAACGGATAAAAGGTATTATCCAAAATGATTTTAACGTCGACGATTTGATGACGGGTTGTAACAATGAAAATGAGCTTAAATCTATCCATGAAAAGGTCTGTGAGTCACTGCAAAGGGGCTGTTTGAACTTAAGAAAATTTTGATCTAATTCCTCAAATTTTATGCAATCTTTGAACAGTTATAAGTGTGATGAACTAACAATTAGCCAAACCACAAACACTTTAGGTCTACGTTGGAGTCCAGCCACTGACGAGTTTAAATTTCCGTTTCATGTTCCCTCTATTTCTGTGCCAGTTACTAAGAGAAACATATTGTCTATTTCATTTAAAATATTTGACCCTTTGGGTTGCCTAAGCCCATCTATAATCATACCTAAGTTAATAATGCAGCGCTTATGGAGTGCTAATCTTGATTGGGACGAACTGGTTCCCCAGTCAATCCAGATAGAATGGAAACAATTTCTACAAACAATACCTATACTAGACTCTTTGAAGATTCAAAGATTCGTGCTTTGTTCACACGCTGTCTCTATTGAATTACACTCTTTCTGTGATGCATCTCAAAGTGCCTACGGGTCCTGTATATATTTAAGATCAGTTAACCCCAGTGGACAAATAACTGTCCATTTGCTGTGTGCCAAGTCACGTGTAGCTCCGGTCAAACCAACCACTATACCCCGACTAGAGCTATGTGGTGCCTTGCTTGCTGCACATCTTACACGGACTGTGCTCGAATCACTTAGATGCCAAATTGATCGTGTCTGTCATTGGTGCGATTCTACAGTCGTCATAGGGTGGTTAAATTCGACGCCACAAAATTTAAAAACGTTTGTTGCCAACCGGGTAGTAGAAATCCAAGAGTTAACAAACACCAGAGACTGGAGACACGTACGCACCAATGACAATCCGGCTGATTTAATCTCACGCGGGTGTGATCCCGTTAAGTTGAAAATTCCCAATTATGGTGGAATGGCCCCGAATTTTTGAACTTACCTGAAACTCAGTGGCCTACATTGGCTATGAGTCATGAAGGCCTTCCAGAGATAAAGTGCACCATAGTTGACACATACCAAGAACAATCGTGCATCCAATTCGATAAATATTCTTCTCTAAAAAAAAATTACACGTGTTGTAGCGTACTTATTAAGATTTGCTAACAATTGTAAATATCCTAACAAAAGGACTACAGATGAACTTACTTTAGACGAATTAGATAAAGGTTTTTTTGCTTTATGTAAAATTTCTCAAAAAATTTCCTTTCCAAGCGAGTATCCTTTCCAAGGAGCCTTTCCAAAAACAAACAGATAAGTGTCAAATCTAACCTATTAAGCTTATCTCCATTTTTTAAGGATGGTTTGATTCGAGTGGGGGGGAGACTCCTATCCTCCGATTATAATTTTGACAAAAAATATCCTATATTGCTACACTCAAATCAACATTTAACTAAATTGATATTTCGCCATGAGCACATAGAGAACCTTCACCCTGGACCCCAGTTGTTGTTATCGCTAATCCGAGAGAAGGTGTGGCCTATGAGCGGCCGACTGGTGCGCTGCCGCCGACTGCAGGCCCGGACCTTGCGCCCGCTCATGGGCAACCTCCCTTCTCACAGAGTTAACCCCGGGTACCCCTTTCAAACAATAGGTATCGACTTCGCCGGACCATTCATCACTATTAACAAGAGGGGAAGGGGGGCTAGAACTATAAAATCATATCTATGCATATTTGTTTGTATGCGATACAGATGTGTACATCTAGAAGCCGTTAGTGATTTATCTAAAGATGCATTTCTTCTCTCTCTGCGTAGGTTTATATCCCGTAGAGGGAAGCCGAGTGAAGTATACTGTGATAACGGCCGTAACTTTGTTGCCGCCGCTAAAGAAATTGGCCGATTCCTATCCTCAAATAAAAAAGATATCAGTGATTTTTCTATTGATCAACAAATAAAATTTATATTTTCTCCTCCTTACGCTCCTCACTTTGGAGGTATCTGGGAAGCTGGGGTAAAATCCGCGAAATATCATTTAAAAAGAATAGTTGGCAACATGCACCTTACTTTCGAAAGGCTGACCACTATTTTTGCACAAATCGAGGCCATATTGAATAGCCGCCCTTTGTGCCCTCTCCCGTCCTCTCCTCACGACGTCCCTCTCTCCCCAGGGCACTACCTCATTGGGCGTCCTTTGGCTGCGCTACCATCGCCGTCTATCGACGACTGCAACCCAGGCTACCTGCGTCGGTACCAATGGCTCGAGCAAGCACGCCAGCACTTCTGGCAACGATGGCAGAGAGAGTACCTGAGCGAGCTCCAGCAGCGCTCCAAATGGAGGACAAACCGGGCTCCACTGAAGGTCGACGACTTGGTAATCATACAAGAAGACAACACGGCGCCCCTAGATTGGAAAATGGGAAGAGTAACGCGCCTATATCCTGGGCCAGACAATATAACCCGAGTTGCCGACATCGCCACTACCAAGGGATGCATCCGCCGCCCCCTGACACGCCTCTGCCCTCTGATTGCTGATTCTGACTAACATGGATGTAACGGGCAAAAGCACGGAGTGCTTTCACCGCGGGGGAAGATGTTCGCGCCAATATTCGTATGCGCTTGTAACACCGTCCGCGTCATCGTGACGTCACGCTCCGCGACTCGGACAACTACCCTACGTTTTATTATATTCTTTTTGCACTGCCAGATCAGACGATATAATTTGTATATTTTACGTTCATAACTTTAATTAAACCCATAATTATCCAGTACCTACCAATTCGTTTGATTTGCAAGTTTCTATAAGAAACAAAAAGTATAAAATATGCGAAAGTAGATGAAATGCGAATAAATAATTTTGATTGTTAGTTTGGGTTTAGGGGTGTGACATCCTGCGCTAGCTCAGCACGGATCAGGGCGTTTGGGTGACCTCGCCGAGAGCAGAAACAGAGTGTGGTATAGTTAAGGGCGCCTATACCCAAACAAGGGGCATAAATTTATAAAAAGAAAGGAAACCACACCCTGCTTCCGACAAACAAACTTCCCCTTTCCCAAGAAAGAATTCAAAGACAAATGAGGGTATCAACTCATTTATTTGTTCCTGGTATGGTATATTTATACATAAGTTGAGTTACAACACCAATATATATATCTAATTATTCTACATTATTACATCTACATTGTAGAGTGTAAGTGTGTGTGTGTAAAGAGGGGAGTGTGGGGAACCTGTAGGAGTACCCTGCAGAACAGGAGCAGCAACCAGTGATCAGGGGAGATAAGTCCTGGGATGCCCCTCACTTAAGTATCCCGTGCGTGGAATATCCCGTATAAGGATTAGCCTGGGCGTGGAATGTCCCTCACGTGGAATATCCCGTATAAGAATTATCCCGTGCGTGGAATATCCCGTATAAGGATTAGCCCGTGCGTGGAATATCCCGTATAAGGATTAGCCCGTGCGTGGAATATCCCGTATAAGGATTAGCCCGTGCGTGGAACCCTATAAGCATACAAGCTTATATTACTAACGGTACACAGATAAAAAGAAAAGGTTACATCAACCAAGAGATGAAAGTGAAACTTACCGCTTACAGAGCGGGAATACAACCAAGAGTCAGGAGACAAAGCTGGCTCCTTACGCCGTCATCCTTGTCGGCAAAGTAGGGAAAAGAGGCCTTGCATCATTAGACAGGTGTACCCTTATATAAAAACTGAAAGGTTAAAAGAATAACAGTTGATAGATGATTTTACAAACAAAAGGTTATCACTTAAATTTTTATGGTGGCATAGCACGCTGTTTTACATGGAGAAACTTACCACTGAGGAGGTTTTAGTCCAACATTACCATCCTCGTATATGGCAGCTTAACATAGGAAATTGTCTATAAACCAAATTGCATTCTGAAACAAAGGAAGTAGGCGTCAAGAAAAATGTGTTCGACAAGGAACGACAAGAATCACCAAAAATAACTATAATTCGCCTACAGCCGACGCAGAAATACTCACCTAATATTATAAATACATTTCTTGATGATTTCACATCATTAAAAGATAATAAAATAAAAGATGTAAAATTACGCAGCAGGTCGCATAGTGACCCGGCAAAAAAGAAAGAGCCTTGTCTGAGCCGGCCAGAATAATGATGGACACTCAGACAATCAATATGATTGACGTTAACTATAAAAAGATGAACGGAACTTGGGTCTCAACTTTTAGAGCCAAGTCCCTATGATGATTAACGCGGGATTTTCGCGTTACAGGGGAAAAACGAGGTCCTTGTTTCTATTGAAAGATTGTACCGGGTATTAAGCGGGTGGCCCAAGTCTGCTACCACTCTCGTAGATGCATCGCTCTGGCATCGCAACGGCAAATGATGTGTATCGCTGTTGTGTAATTGTTACTTTAGCGATGTTTGAAATGTGGAAATTTTGTGGATCCTTACAATCAACCATGGATCTTAACCCTTAATCGAGCAAAGGCTAGTATATTGCCACTTGACCAACACATACTTTAAACCTTATTGAATATCTTCACTGGAATTATTTAAAGATTTCAGAGAAGTTATCAGAGAATAATCAAATAAAGTATGTAACACTACAGGACACATACCTGTTTAAACAGTAAACAATAATTTCACAAGTTAGATTTTATGATAAACATCACCCGGGTTTATGGAATGGAATCGGTTTACAAACGTCAATAGAGTCCAAAATCCATCAGAAACACACCTAACCTGATTAAGGGTTGAAAATGGTGTTACACTTTTCCTTGTCTGAGAAAAGGAAATTATCTGTGTCATTGCATCATATGCTTCGTCGGAAGAAGAGCCCATACTTGTCCACTGCTGGACATAGGCCTCTCCAATTGCACGCCACTGTGATCTGTTTTCGGCTTCTCGCATCCAGCTTCTGCCAGAGCATATCACTAACCCATAGTTATGTAAATCTGACAAGCATCCACAAAACTTACAATTTTATAGAAAACTAGCCTTCCGCCCACGGCTTCGCCCGCGTGGACTTCGGTTATATTGCGGTATAAAGGACAACTATAAGAACTATTCTTCCTACGGAAAAATCTAAGTTTCCCTCGGGAATATCAATTTTTCCGGGATAAAAAGTACCCTATTATGTAATCCGGACAAAATTTTAAAGCAATCGGTTCAGTAGTTACGGCGTGAAAGCGGAACAAACTCACTTTCCGATTTATAATATTAGTAAAGATGAAAGTGACCGTGTTTGTATGAAAAATTGCGACTTATACCACTTCATTGCTCGAGAGTGTAATATACATCCAAACATTCCTCAAGAACCACTCTATCTATTAAAGAAAACCGCATAAAACCATAGTTTTAAAGATCTAAGTACACATAGGCCCAGATAGCGGGAGACGACTTTGTTTTATTGGCTATGTGCGCGACGGTGGCGACGCGTAGCGTTCACAACATTTGCGGAAGCTGTCAAATAATAATAATGTAAACATTGTTAGTTTTCTTTGCAAATATAAATAAAACCAAAGATTAAAATAGTATTGTTGACATTATTTAAGTGCTATTTATTCAATTGTATTAATATAAAATTAATAACACTTACTTCTTTCTTTTCACAGCAGCAATCCATTTTTTTCGTTGTTCTATTTTGTAGGACGCTCTTGGGAAAATATAAAATGTACATTTGCTATTGAGGCCGTTATTTTTACAGTTAACAACGCATTTCTTCGCTTTGATTTTGTTCTGCAATCAACGATTTGACAGCTGATCATCCGCATTTGTTTCCAATTTCTGCCGTGTTGTGCGCTGCGATCGTTATCTGTCTGCCACTACTAGCTTTGTACATATCCAATATACTATGTATTGATATCTTCCTCAAGACTCCGCGAAATCGTTTAGAAACCGTATTCTAATAATAACAGAGTGACAACTTGTTTTATCGTAACAGGATCCTTATAATCCGAAGCTGCGTCCAAAACAGGCGATAGGGTGACCATTATTCGGCGTACTCCGTCGGACAAACAAAGGGGGGCGTGGACAAAAAGTTCGACAGCTCGTTACCAGAGGCGGCTAGGGGGACCACACTAATTGGGTCTCGGGGAGACATTTTCCATCAGACTTACCGAATGACTCGGAACTGTAATTCCCATATCGAACGTGGACTAATTTTGCTTGTTGGAACTTTGCGATCGCGAACCAGTTTACACTGGTAAAGTCTAGTTTACGCAAGCTAAAACAAGCCTAGGTAGATAGTAAAAGTATTGAGCTGTATTACCTATGATGTTGCTCCTGTATTAAGCTCAGCTTAAAGTAAATGTAAACTGTCCCTTCGATATCCGGATGAATCGAAGTCCATTGTCTTTACGTTCAGAATGTTTGGACCTCGCAAATAGCTACGCTTTCTGAAAATTTTGTTTTTGTTATGATTTTCGTACCTAGGTTCGTGGACGACAAATGATTTGTTTTTGGATTACATTCTGTTAATTATGAAATACATAAACTCACGTTCCGAATTCCCAGTGAGGTGAAACTATCAGAGACCTAACACATCCCTGTAGTCCTAGAGTTGTAGAGGAGCTCTGACAACTTCATACATTTCATTTTGATTGCAATAAATCATATAAAACGACTACAACTTTAAAAAATCCATAAAAAAAACTTTTGAATTTTTTTTGCTGAAATACTTTGTGAATTGTGTGAAAAAATCTAATAGCTGTGAAAAATCAATATCAATCAATTAGATTTACAAATGCACTTCACAAAAAGCTTAAAACTCAAGCTTACCCATCGCCCAATGATGTATTTTGTACCCTCTACAGAGATAAGCACTTTGTCCACACTCATCCATTCGTTTCCTCAAGCACCTCAATGCAATGATCAGTGACACGAACACCAGCCGTAACCAGAAGGAGGATGAAATGGCAGGACATGTCCTTCAAGACTCTACCATAACACCCAATATAGCTTTCCTTGCCGCCTAAAAATATTATTTTCAAAAACCTCTTCGCTGAGCAACTGCCAAATCAGCGAAATCTCAGCATGGGTTGAGAGAGGCTCGAGAACCTGTGCCTTAGAAAATCAAACTTAAATTGATCTTTAAAGCCTTACAACTCACATACAAAGCCAGTTCATGTTATATTGACAGCTCAGCCTGTCCGCGACTGTACCTATATCAAAGTGTATGAAAGTTTGGCTCGACACGGCAGGAGCGCCCTCCCGCGGCCACTCGGCGAATTAAATTAGAGCTGCGGTAAACGCTACACCATGCATTTACCTTTCAACTCTGAATATTTTTATAACGGGCATACCATAGATCAGGCTGTGACAGATGGGTCCGTTTATTCTCAGGTAATCCCTTTAATATCAACATTTAGTTAACTCCGCCCTAGAATTAAGTTTAGATTTTGTAGGGATTTTCAAGAGACCCGCTCTTAACAGTTAAGCACATTATTAGTGTTGTGGTAGCGTGTAATTAAGGGAACATTTATTAGTTGATACAACTATGTATGTGTAAGTGTATTTCTAGTTAGCTGTCCTGAATAAATTAAATAAATAAATGAACAGATCCTTCATATTTTTTGGAACAAAACACAATATGTTATCCTAGTTTATAAGCTACAATGCTGCCAAGTTTCATCAAAATTTCATCATCAGTCCAGTACTTTTTGCGTTAAAGAATGACAAACATCCATCCATACATCCATCCAAAATTTCGCATTTACACACATCAAAAGTGTCTAGGGATCAAGAACATTTTTAGCTCTAAAAAAATCTAATTTATTTAAATGAAATCTAATCTTCTGGATTGGTCTCCTACCTAATTCCCCATGCCTGTATCAATGACTTATCACCACATTTTGAATAATTTATGAATGAATTCAGTTTTTGTAAAATATATTCTTGATTGCAATCTTCTAAAATTACTTGATCCCTAGACACTTTTGATATGTGT
>SJJU01020368.1:0-14188 GCA_012932125.1 Conopomorpha cramerella
TATATAAAAGAAAGTCGTGTTAGTTACACTGTTTATAAATCAAGAACGGCTGAATCGATTACACTGAAAATTTGTGGGGACGTAGCTTAAGACCAGGAGACAGACATAGGATACTTTTTATCCCGAACCTGTCGGACGCGTTACTATGTAGAGGATGTTATAATTTGTATGAAGTATTAATACTGAAAATACGCGAATGAAATCACGGGGCGTCCACAAGTAATGTATATTGGAAAAACAATGTTTGTCGGGTCAGCTAGTACGTAATACAACTCTTATATCGGAAATGCAATATCGGAAATCTTATGTTAAATGAAACACTTGTTCCACCACTGCAATCATTCATTTATTGTTTTATCTCCACCTTTTGAACATCACAACATCAGCATAGGCAATACAAGTATTTTGTACACTTTGAACAAAAACAACTAAAACAATACTCTAGCCTTCCTTCCAAAACATATTTCCACTTTTAACAATTAGGCGAAAACCACCCTACTAATATCGAGAAATCCGAGTTATTCCGGAACCTTCGCCATATTTCGCTCAATTAAAAACCACCAGTAACGAGAAAGAAATAATTAAAACAACGTTTATGCAATAGATAGTAGATATTTTCATTAATTTAGCTAAGGAAGGTCGTGATCTTTGCCTCCTACACGAATACGAAACAGGTGCGAATAGTTGGTTAGTTTGTTTGCCCGTCGCCTGTATGTGTGTGTGTGTGTGTGTGTAAAACGTACATATGTGTTTAAATAAACATAAGACGATATTGACTGTAACAGATCACTGAGCTGTTACTTGTGTAGAAATCTGATATTCCCACTTAGACGGAGTTTTTTTCTTTTTGCAACTCCGCCTACTATAGACAATAATACCTTACAATAATTCCAATTTGAATATGTGTAAGACATATTAAATATCCAGCAGATACTTCTTTCTAAGTAGAAATATACGTCACGTCTAATTGCCAGAATACTTAGGCTTAACCTGGTACCATAATTCACTCGATCTCAAAAGCAAAATGAGTAAGAGTATTTTTATCGTTTTTCGTTAACTGGCTGCAAAGTTTTCATAAATCTTTTAGAGCATTTTGTTTATTGCATTGACTGAAGTGCTTGGAACGTGAAAAGGAATGTCACAACGGTGTATGTCGCCGTCACAAAAGACACAAGTACAATGACGTAGCATGTAACAGGGAATCCTGAAACGAACCACAACTACGAATTGCCTTTTCAGCGGATCGATTACGGCCACGCATAGCTGAAATAGAAATCTCCATGGTTATCACGGGCATACATATCTATTCAAGTTTTATCTTGGATGGCGTACATGAATACAATAGCAGGAGACATTTCACTCTCGGTGGCTTTCACAGTCCAGAGTACTTTTTACACATTTTCTCGACAGACAGATATACAAGAAAACGTTACAAGAATGTTTCATTCAATAATAAGTGTACTGGAACTAAATTAGTTTTCGGCGAATTAAATCCGAGACTCTATTGTCATATCGAAAGTAGATTTGGCACAATAACAATAACTACAGAGGTCAGAGAGAAAAAAAAATAGTAGGACAAATATGGTGTGTGTGTGTACTGACAGCGATATTTTTGTGTGACGTATCTTGCTATCCTGCTCGTACCTTACTATGGTGATAGGGAATACACTAATATTCGCTAAGATTAACTCTTCGCGTATGCTTCCCGAATATATTGCTGAAAACACACAACACCCGGCGTATTTTAACGAGCGCGCGGGGCGTGGCGAGGCGTTTAACACATAGTGCGTCTCGTTTGCACGCGCATAAAAATAAAAAGTTCCGGCACTTGTTGTCCCTACAAGATTACCGAGTTCCGCGTGCGAAACAAGCGTTTTATACATCTACGTAAATATTTACAACGGAGCGTCTGTGGTCCAGTTGGTCGGATACTTGACTTGTAACCGGGAGGTCCCGGGTTCGAGTCCGGCTACTGGACGTGTACCAATGGGACCCTTTTTCAGAGCCTATGTACGCAACGCAACGCTCGTACGGTGAAGGACAACATCGTGATGAAACCCGCACACCACAAGGTGTGTAAACCCTATAACGGCGATGGGCTCACTCCCTGTAACGTTCATTTGACAGATTTTCGTTCCTTTATATTGATTACATTATAAACGAATATTCAACATTAGGTAATTCACCTTAATGTCACGTACAATTGATGTAACCTAGCTACCGTCAATATTTCTTATCAGTTACTATAAGACAGTCCGATTACAACATCGAACACAAAGTGTCAGTGTAATGAAAATCAACGAAAAGAAAGCCATGTCCACTATCTTAGCGCAAAACGCAACACGCAAACGCGCCCCTAGTTTTATTGAAAAATTGAACTGTCATTGGCAGAAACGCCGCGTGCCACCGCTGCAGCTGCATTCGTTCGCGATATCAAAAGGATTGTGAAGACTAGCCCGTGTTTATATTTCACCACAACACACGTCCATAAACCAATTTCTGTCATATCGTATCACAATAAAATGAAAAAGAGATTTGACAAAAAAAAAACAATATCGATACTTTTCATATGTCTTTTTTGTTTTATTCGTTGCTGCTCGCATCGCCATAACTGACGTGAATAAATATTTCACAGCGTACGAAGTTCAGACGCGCAACGATTGAGGAATGTTGAAAATTAAAAAGCGATGAGCGATGAACAATTTATGCAGCAAAATCGCAGGCTTCAATTTTTTTCTTCTTATTTACTTGCAATTGCACAAATGCAATTGTTTGGCTCTGTTGAAACGAAATGCAGCCGTCGTTGTATTTCGTACATGAGTATAAAATTACTTAATAACCTTTTTGATTACGGTAACGTACCGAACGTGTATTACGCATTTTTTATGAACAAGCGTTTGATCACCATCCTGCCTGATGTTAAGCAGTGATATGACAGTTCACTCGTCGAACTACGTACATTATCTACATTACACGTACACTATTTTGGTATATAATAGCCCGGCATTGTTTAGGTATCTCTGCTGAAGAGTAGGACACATGTTTTTAGGTTTATGACAAACTAGCTGTCCTCACAAACGTTGTTTTTCCAATATATATTATTAACAGTGTTCCTCTGCTGTTAAACACACGTATTATACATATAAACCGTCCTCAAGAATCACTCTATGTATTAAAGAAAACCGCATCAAAATCCGTTGCATAGTTATAAGATCTAAGCAAACATACAGCGGGAGACGACTTTGTTTTATGCTATTGTATTGATTCATGTTTTAACAATTATGCATTAGGTTCGACATTATAAAAAAATTAGGTACAATTTGTACATCGTCATTTCTACGCCCAAAAAAGGAACCGGCCTAATTTTTACAGTTATCAACAAAAAATCTATGACCTATTGTAGAAGAATCATCCGAACGTGGGTTGTATAGAACTGTTAACACACATATTATTAGCTAAATTATCATAGCCCGCCGACGACGTAGGCGTTCTGTGTCAATGGCATATCATTGACTACTTCTATGCGCGTGCACATGTTTACGTACAAGATTCATTCAAAACAGTAGCGGTCAATAATTGCATAAAACATAGGGCGAGTGTTGACGGGACGACCGCCTAAAGCGTAATGGAGTATGAAGCAATGAGTCTAGTGGCCCAACCGCACGCGCGGCACGTCACTTCCGGTAGTGCGCACGCGCAGAGCACGCAGTTACACCGCAAACCGGATGTGTCGCCATTGCACAGGAGCAAAGCGACGAACGACAGGTGCCATATGCTCGTCAAAATCTGTTTATTTACAAACATTTTGTATTTGGTGTGCAATTTCGTTCATGGCTCATGCATGAGGGATACGCGTAATGTTTTGTATTGAGACTCATTTATGAATGATAATATTTTGAAGTTGAACAATTTGCTTGCATTCAAATATTGTAAACGAGTTGTCTCTCTATAAATTAATATTTTCATTAGTATAAAATAATATTAAGTTAAAACTTTAAATCTATTCGATCTAATGATAATTCTTACACTGGCACCAGAATTGGTTCATCCGTTCTCACGACATATTCAATACCAACACTTACAGCGATTTAATTTGTATATTATAGACACGTAGTTGACATTAAATGCTCATGCGTGCTCCAGATTAAAATGCTGCTTCTACTAGTAATGCAGCACTTTTCTTCGCTGCAAATGGCTTTTGGAGTTCTCATTACCGCCTTTTGAGAGCGCGGCCTTATGTCTTTTCCGGGCATCTTTTAATGACCGACGGGAATGTGTCAACTTCTTCTGTTGTATTGTGAAAGGTTCTATCTATGATGCTTTGTGGTCAAATAAATACTTAAGTTAATAATTGTTCAATCTTGGGGTCTTACTAATAATGATGACGGAATTGCTATATCGAAGATACACAAAGCTCAACTTAACGTGTCAGTTGTATGTTAAATACGGATTAAGCAGTTCTTGTAGACCTATAATAACAGTTGTATAAGTGATAACGCGTTTATTGGTAAGGGGGTTAAACTACAATCTCAAACTAGCTGCTCCGGCAAACGTTAATGCTGACCATAGTAAGGATACATCTTTCGCACACGCGTACAAAGTCACTTGAGGTTGACTTTGTACGTTTTATATTGGAAGAAATACGGCTGGTAGGGTTATAAAAATATTACGACGATTATCAAACTTACACAAGTGATTTTATAAAAATCGGTTTAGTCGTTTGGGAGGTGTTTGAAATGTTTAATATTGGATTTTTAATTTTTTAATGACCCAACCTTTTCTAATAAGGACGAATAGCTTATCACGCGAAGTACAAAATAGAGATCTCATAAACCAAAAACAAATTCCATCCTTCTCCGTCAAGATGGCACAGACATATATAGAAACGTCCTTACTTCCAATGACTAGCTATAAAAAAATAACTTGAAAAGACCTGCATCTTCATCTAAAACTTGAAATAAGAGGAAAGCAATAAATCGCAACTAATACACAGCTGTTAACTGTAAGCATCGCGTTATTGCTTGACCTCAGGGCAATCTTTCAATTGCTCTGTACAACACGCCGAGGAGCATTCAATATTACAACTCTGTTTTATAAAAAGAAACTCCCTAACACATAGGTTCACCTCTATAGGAGAGACCCAACAACACCGGTCTTAATGGACAGTCACTTTGACCGCAACTAAACGACTGTTGATCGAGTTACGTCCAACGCTAACCAATAAAAACACAGTTTATCGTTTCCTACATTTATTTATAGACGAAGAGAGATTTTTACAAGTATACTGCACTTGGGGCACGCGACGGCGGCGGCGGCGACGTCGTCACTGGATTTCCTTAAGCCTTCCTTTGCCGGAGATTTCAGCAGCATTATTTCGCACTCCCTATATCATGTCGGAACTTTCCCACTTCGAAAATATCGTTTTCCATTTATAAATCCGCTCTTAAATTCCTGTAGAAGGCTGAGTATTTCGGTAACTTTCGGCAGATTTATATTGCACAGAATTAAACGAGTAGCATTTCGCTTTTTGGATGTATGAAAGGTATGCAGGTGGAAATGGTACGAGAAGGATTTCGTTATTCCAAATGCTTGGCTACGTTATAAATACGTCGGTGCAGTCGAAATATTTTGTTCCTTTTTCATTTGCACGTGAACGTTAGTAAAGTGAGAAAAAAAAAATGGTACGCATTGTGATGCCGATCTTGTGTTGATAGATGGAACAAATTATAAGCTACGACTGAATAGCAGATAAATGCTTGCCGCATTTTTCTACTCCAATAGTCGAGTGGAGTGAAGTAAATTAGGCCAACGAGCGCGCTGAATAACGCTGCATTGATACGGGGATAACATAATAGCATCAGCACACCGGGCATTTTGACCTGTTTTTTTTTTCTTTCATGCTGATAAGATAATCGACTGTCTACTGATACCATTATTTGATAGGTGAAATCAAACCCTACTTTAATGATGAAAAAATATCGATCGTAGTTTTCGTCTGTTCGTTTAGTAGGTTTTTAAAGGTTAGTACCAAGTACGTAGGTACGTACTATTATGCATGAATATAATGCAAAAATATCCGCGCTGAGAGATAACAAGTTTCAAGGCATCAGGTAAGTATACATCTATATACCTACGTAGATGTATATTCGCAGTGGAACCGGTTCACAAAATGATAAACGAGACAAGTGAAAACGCAAGAACGATACTTTTTCCTTGTCACATCGTCATCTGTAACATTAGGCGCGAGAAAAACCCACAAATAATATTTCGCACTACTTTTCACGGTTGCATTATTGTGAAAATTAAAAGAATGCAAACAACTTTCGCCTTTAACGACAGCATCTTCCCTCCCACAAAAGCCTTGACCCATTCAGTACACCGGTGCCACTGACCAAACCCAATGAAGCGCGTAGGTGAACGACCCACGCCTTCTGTAGCAAGTTACATAAAAAAAAATACATCGATCAAACCGCCAAAGACGGGACACGATGTTGAATACTATACTATATAGGTATCTCTGTAGGAAACGAAACGTATAGTGATGAAAGCTCTCGGCGAAATGGTCACTTGTAACATGTGGCACCTACTGCACAACTCCCAATATTCTTAGTAGAGTGACCGATCAAAACATTCCAAAAAGCGACTAGATGCTGTGAGCTACCACTAAATGAAATCACTTCACATCAACAGGTCATAGATATTTTGGCGTTGACAATGGCATGTCCGCAAAGATTACATAGGTAATGGCTCATTAGAAGGAAAAAAAATCGGCGTAATACCGGTGGGTGTTTATTAAGTAAGAGTTATTAGGTCAATGGTGTTTAATGCAAAATTATCGCCTTTAGGAAGGTTTTCTTTTACAACGTGCGTAATGTAAACATTAATTACGAAATAGAAACGCTTTGTAGCTTCTTCTTGATTGATGGCATAGTTTGATCCTTAGGGGAGGTGTATAACGGTTTTACAGTCCATTTCGCATATAACTTAGACACTTTTTAACAACAACGAACGAGCATTTGACAACCATTCTGCCTGATGCACTTATTGTGCTTTACAAATTCTAAACCATTTCCATTTCATCTCTTGAAAATGTATATTTTATGTATTGTTCGTATCGAATTCCGACTTCAACATATTGTCGTTTTCTCCGATTACTATTTCCATCGTTCGATTAACTAACACGATCCAATATGGTCTGTTCTAAATGGAACTGGACAGTGGGAACAAATGTATTTATTTACTGTTTGTACTTGTATATTAAAGACAAACTAAATACCTCGTTTCTAATTCCAGGAGACACTAAAAATTATGAATGTATACATATCACTGACAAATACACGCGGATACTATGTTATTATAGCACATTGAGATATTTACTAACTTACTTTATTTTTAAAGACAATGAACAAACGTTTGACCACCATCCTGTTTGATGCTAAGCAGCGATGAGCCATCGTAGACCACCTACGATGGAGCACACTTTTTCATTAGGTACCCGTGACTTGAAGACCTCCAGACTGTACTGCGCAGGAAACACAGACTCCGGCAAGTCATTCCACATCCTGGCGGTTAGCATTATGAAAGTCATACCGTCGCGTTAGTAGTAAAAAAATAATTGTAGGCACGAGTATAAGTTGAACTCTTGTTCTGTCACCTTCTGACGCAGGGATAAATGGTAAAATGTGAAAGAGACAAATGCGTTATAACTTTATAGTACAAATCATATATAACTTTTTTTATTAGTAAGGTTGTAACTGTCCATTTCCATTTGGAATATATTTTCTCTGATTCTAGAGTAGGCTTCCGTTGTTGTCTCTCGAGAGATTACATTTAGTTCCTGTTCATATTTCATATAATAGATAAGTTTGTATATTGTAGCGTCTGTTCAGTTGGTCGGATACTTGACTTGTGACCGCGGTGTGGTCGCGGGTTCGAGTCCGGCTACTGGACGTGTACCAACGGGACTCTTTTTCAGAGCCTATACGCAACTCAACGCGTGTACAGTGAAGAACAACATCGTGATGAAACCCGCACACCACAAGGTGTGTGAACCCTATAAAGGCGATGGGCTCACTCTCTGTTACGTTGGGTTAAATACGCTTGGTGAAACGTGGGCATTTGCTTTAGCAAGTGCCTTTGCATGCCCCGCTTTGGGATTAAAAGGAGTGAAGTGTATTATTTTTTTTGTTTATTGTCATTAGTGTGGACGTCCCGCGAGTCCATCCGCATTGTTCCGTTGCTTAGCTTAAGTCATTTTATAAGTAATATACAGAGTAAAACGACCCCGAGCAATGGTCTTAGAAAAGTTGTTGAGTTCGTCAATATGAACCACTTTTACTATAGCAACAATGCGGGAACATGAAAAAGTACGTATCATGGCGTACGTACAATTAAAGCATAAAAAAACCTATATCTTATTCCTATATTTCATTAAAATACGTATAGTGGTATTTGCAAAGAGTAGCAAACGATTCATTAATTTTTCAAACGTAAACGTTTCATTACACAAGCAAACATTCATAGAAACATCCAAACTTTGACGTTTATGATACAAGTAGGATTATAGAAATGAGAGCATAATATTAACTGAGTCCAGGAAATAGACTTCTGGTCCCGAACTCGGATCGCATCGGATACGATATTAATAAGAACCCGTTATTGACAAAATCTACCTGAAAACAATTGTGAACTTAATTGTCAGAACGTGAAGGTAAATTTTCGAAAGACTCGAACAGAATATATTTGATCAAAATACGAGTGGAAATTGTAAGAAACTTTCTAAACCCAAGGGATTACAATCTAATACAGAACAACAACGAATTGCGTCTAAGTGTGCTTTTGACTCGCAACTAACTTCATAACATTAGGTAATTTCAAGACTTGAACACATTCAAGTTGAATGTGTACTAAAATTACAAGAGTGAACATAGTTTGAAAGGTCTTACGTCACTGTCTCTTTGGTAATTGTTAGTTTTAACTGTCTGAAGTACTGCTCTAGAGCATGTAAGGTCTCTTTCTTCACTTGTGTGTCTTTATACGTAGGTATGTTTTTCGTAAGAAGAAGAACTACTTTGGCATTGGCCATTTTGCCCTATGTAATTTTATTCACACGGGTTGAAACCCGTGTGACTATACAATTTTTTGTAGATATAGTGGGCCAATAATCTACCAACATTAATGTCATTGGGCATCAAGGTTCATTTTTTACTTGTCACAATATAACAGGGTAGAGTATTAGGTAGGGTAGTCATAAAAACTTATCAGTTTTTCTATCGACCACTTTCTTGAACCTACTTAAGTACCAGAGGTTTTAGACTAGGTAGTCGTCTTTTATAGTAAGTACAATAACTTTTTGACACGTATTTTTCGCTTAAAAAAATTACGATTCTTCTTCTCTGCACTTAAAGTTCATATATAATTAAGCCTATTTTCTCACGAAAATAAATGGAAAGATACGTCATTTCATTTATATTACGGCTGGTGTAGGTACTTCTCTCAGTACAGTCATCCAACAAGTGTTCTGCATTCCACAACAGCATGTGGCAATTAAACGACACGTGTGCGAAAGCCAATGATGAAAAATCAATAATCTACTTAGCTCCTCATCATACTTCACTATAAATATATGGGTCATCGGGCTCTCCGCTCAACAGATGAGTGGACACGACGTAAGGGATGCTTTATTTAAAAACTACCCTCGCGAGCAGAAATTCCGGATCACACTCAATCGGCTGTACATATTTAGATGTGTTATCTAAATATCTCGCAATCGACGAGAGCTAGCCGAGTACAAGAAATTGTTTTTTTGAAGACAATAAAATAGCGAAATAAAAAGTCATAAAGTACTGTTGTCTTGTATTCAGTATTACTACTTTAAAAATAACAATATATTTTATAGTTTTATATGTGATCCGGTGACGACTTGAATCCCAACGAACAGCAAGAGATCACGTGGTCGCCCCCGAAAGAGATGGCTCGACGAGATCGTCAGCGAGGATGACGCCTGGTGGATGACCGCTCGAAATCGCAGTAAGTGGAGAAAAGGAAGAGAGGCCTTTATCCTGCAGTGGGATTCAGTAGGCTGATAAAAAAATGAGACTTTCTTCGTGAGTGTAGCTGCCCCTGCGGTCCATGGTGTATTTCGTTACTGTGGTAATTTTGGGATTAACTACGTGGTACATATATGATTGTAACAATCTACATAGATAGTCCGTACTTCCCATAAGGCAGTGGACACAACCTTAGGATCAAGAGGACCCTTCGGCTACATGAGTACATGAGTCTCCAGTTACAAGTTGCTAGCTCACAGCTTGAACAAACCTTAATCTACAGATCCCATAGTCAGCTTCTACGACATGCCAGATTCACACGGTCGTGTCAAGCCAAGTTCAAGAAACAAAACTGGCGAGCCGCACCATGTGTAATATTGCACGAACCATTTGAAGCCACTTTTATCTCCTCATTAATCAATAACTATTTCACATAATTATATTTACCAGTGGGGTGCACACCATATAGGCAAAAAGACACTGCCTACCTAAGTATTGTAGCTTCCCGACCTAATAATAGAGTTATTGCTAGATCTTTTTTTGTTGTACTGACGACAGAGGCTAACGAAGGTTTTTGTGGGTGAGTAGGTAGGTTGCCTATATTTCGTAAAGACAAGTTACCTATACATACGTGTCAATCCTTAAGGATCACTGCCTAACTTGTCGTAAAAGCCAGTACCTACACGCCACTGCTATTTATACCCCAGATCAGCATACATTCGAATGATGAAGAATTATCGAAATACCGGTAGTTATTGAGTTTATTCGTAGCAAACATACATACAAAAAAATAGTAATAGTATAGACATTGATGTAGATTAAGTACCAAACAATCGTAAATTCATAAGAAACCCGACCGGAACTACGAACAATCTAGTACAGATTTAAAAGATGACAAATATGATTTTAAGTAGATATGATTGCCCTTCACTATTAGGGAACGAATCGGTTCCAACAACGTAACAAAAGGAATCCAATTTAAACTTTTCGACACGGTTCATTTTCCAATGCATAATCCCTTATTGATATTCATAAGTATAAATTGTACCTGTATAATAATTTTGTCTTTCTTTTTTCCCGCTATTTATGACCTGATGGTAGACAATACCTTTTTTTATACAAGTAAGTAAGACTAAGGGTGTTTCCAATCAACGCGGTATAGGTAAGTCATAGCCACAAAGTGTCCACTGCTGGATGAGGGCCTGCGCATCGATTTCCGTTATTTGTGGAGAAAGCCCAATAATCGCCGCGCTTGGCAGGCGAGTTGACGATCGCAGCGGTGTTGTGGTTTAACTCACAGAGAGCGCTGCTGCCCATTCTCTGGAGAGTTCCCTCAGTCGCCTCTTACGACTCATCTTAAGACCCCCACTATGGGAAAAGTTGGCCTGGGGTGGTGAGACATGTATTCTATTCGCCGCCGTGACCACACGGCTAATCGCCTTCCGCTGTATGTCCCTATGTATTCTTACATCTTTAAAACTATGCAACAAAATTTGATACGATTTTCTGTAATAGATAGCATCAGATAAACACTGTTAATAACGTATATTGGCAAAACAACGTTTGCCGGGTCAGCCAGTTTCAAATACACAGCATCTTGATCTAAGCCAATTGAATAGCCTAGCTTATTTTTATACTAGCTGTGCCCCGCGGTTAATCCCGTTCCCGCGGATGAAATATAGCCTGCATCCTAATCCAGAACATAATTCACTACCCACCAAGCAAGACAAGAAGTAGACGAGAAAACACTGAGATTCAATAAATACAGCTTAAGCAAGACTTAGAATGAAAAGTGCCACTACGGTACACTATTTACAAGATGAGAACAACAACAAAGTAACCCCGACGGAGCCGGGCGTCTCGTTACGATATCAGTTGTTTTCCAAACCAACGGAACTTGCTAAGTAAAGATACGAGCTCACATTTTACTATCAGTCTTTTCCACAAAGTTCTTAACTTTGAAACAAGAACAAAATTGAGAACTTGCTGCTCCCCCCGAACGATCCGACACACTTAAGTAACATCCAACCAGTAGGTGAGCATTTTTCGTAAAGCAAACACTATTAGCTTCAATATAACGAACAGTCACTTCATGACGACAAACATTAGCACACTAAATGCTGTGACGCTTTAATAAACCTTCAGACCTTACAAAAATGTCCCCCGGCACCTCATAACTGGCGCCCAACGCGGGGCGGCGGCGGCGGCCGGCGCACCTAAACCAATTTCCACCGAACACCCCAACAAAACGACCGAAAACGAAAGTAAACGCAAACAACATTTGATTAGAGCCGAATATCCATTGCCAGGCACACCTACAACAAACACGCATCAATCTAGCCAAGTTGCGACGTAAAATGAATTGGTGAACAGTAAACTTCTAAGTAGGCGAGCTCTCAGTAGACTAGTGTGTGTCGGTGACATGCACACAACAGTGCAACAGTACCAAGTAAATTGGACTTAATGGCTCTAAGCATAGGAAGTAATTTCATGTAACAGGCCCAACGCCATCGTCTGATGGTTAGATCTATACTGTTGGTTCCTATCTAGGCGGAGGTCTGAATAAACGTAACAAAGAGGGGGCTAAAGTAAAAGACGGAAACATGAGAAGAGGACTTAGAAAAGGTTAAAGCCGTCGAGACACCGTCTAGTCTGCCCCGGTACGATTATTGTCAACCGATCGTAAATTGACGCACGATTAGAACGTGAAATGACAAATTTCGAGGAAATTAATTTTGGATTAGATTTGTGTCAGTGAACAGACGAGATTTAAAAAAGAAAAAATGCGTAGTCCTTTTATGACATGGGCGAATTTGTATTTAGCTGGTTTTACTTATGACTTGTAATTGCTGTTCTTTGTTTTTTAAATCGTATCAAGCATAGAAATAGTAATCAGTGATGGTACACGTGTAAAAATCTCACATGGTAGGTATTTACCTACGGCTATTTACCTAGCTAAAATACCAACCATGTCAGATATCTAAAACGATTATCGAGTAGGTACGTATGGCTTGCAAAAAAAATGTGATGAAGCCGCAACTCTCCGTACACGACTACAACATAATAGATGAACAGTGCTGCTCTATTTAATCTTGTGATCATCCACGCGGATGCTTTATTAATAATAAGTGAAATTGCCTTCATTTCTACCGAGCCGAAGTAGGTAGTCTATGACAGGAAACAATCGATCGTGACACTCAGTTGACGATTTGTAACAGTGATTCTTGGAATGCATTGTTATAATTTTTACTTAGATATTTCACCTGAACCTGGAGTAGGTTTTTTTTTCTTGGCTCTTATGTTCAGCTTTAAAGCCGACAATTCTGCCACAAACAATGTAGTTCTCTTCGTGTTCAAGTTATAGTATAGTCATACTAAGTCCTCAATAGTCAAAGTCGTGTCAAAAACACATTAAAATGTGAGGGTGGACCATCACATATCAATGCTGCGTGGAACTTTATACGGGAATAACAAATTGATACATTATTTTTCATCACCAGCACATTATTACACTAAATCCACCACATTAACACAATAATTGCAGCGAAAATGAGAAATAAAGAACGCCATTTGCATCTTATCGCTTCCCGTCACAAAATCCCCTGGAGTAGGTTAGTACGGAATAACTACTCCTGTAGTAGTAAGTATCTGATAAAATACGATTATACGACTCATGCAATTTTGAAACTTCACTCAAAGATCTTTGCTCAAGTAACGTTTGTTTAACACATTGGCGGACAGTAAAATAAGACACAATAGATGTTTTATTGTTATGACGCCTATAGGCGGACTGTCCGGGAAAGAGTTAAAAAGAAAAACTACAAACTTAAGCCACACTTGAGTAGGTACAGATACTTCTATCGGAATACTGAAGCAGCCTCAGCACGCAAACGCCCAAAGCTCAATAACATGTTACTTGGAGGCGGAAAAACGTACATACGAGCATTTGTCCAAATATGCGGTCCGATTTGTTGATTTACACGTAAATATTTCCAATGAGAACTCTATATTGTGACGAACATATTTAGATCACGAAGGAATTCAATCCGGTAGACCCTGATCTGATATTTATACTGCAATCTAATTTGAAATTCAAAATGGTTTTTTTTATTTCTTGAGATAAAAACATGTGAACATTT
>SJJU01020377.1:0-14153 GCA_012932125.1 Conopomorpha cramerella
GCAGGGGCAAATAGCGAAAGGTGATTTTGTTCTATGTATTGATTATTTACCTTTTTTACGGATATGGTAATCTAAACAATCGTATAAAATTTAATGATCCTAATTAGAATATTGATGGGTAGTATCAATAATTTTATGAAAATAATGTCTTGTTGGATTCTTATAAATAGAGTGGGCATAGCTGCTATAACGCGCCGCTTCTGTTAGAGAAGGCATGTCCAAACAAAATTCAAAATAAAAAACGTCGAGTAAACTAACAACGGTAATCTCGAGCTTGTCTTTGATTATTCGTGCCTATATACCTTATATACGCCTATATAGGTGAACAATATTGGGTCCGTATCGATTTCGCTAAGTAGGTGAATCTCCATAAAGAAATTTACGAAGCACCGAATAATTATTAACGAAATGTGTACCTAAGTTTCGTATTTTATTTTTGTTTCAGATTTTTTTGTGGAGAGAACTTGACGACGAGCAACGACATCTATCGGGAAAAGTAAGTAAGTACGTTTACTAATTTAAATTATTATTTGCGTTTTAACTTTACGTGTGCTATAATTAGGTTATAGCTATTAGAAATTTTTACATTTTCGCCTCAAACAGTGTAACATTTTTTTTGTTTCACCATCATCAGTCCATATTTGTCGACTGCTGGAGATAGGTCTTTTTATCGTTTACGATGAGTAAAATCCTCATGGACGATGCGGCGTCGTGGTAATATCAGACTCCAACTGGCTAAAACCCTCCCAAAGGCCTTCAGCTATCGCTGGTGCTGGGCGGGTCCTGGGCACCCAGATAAATCATACAAATGGCGACAATTTTATACGGAAATAGTGGTACAATATGTGTCCCTTGCAAAGAGGTTATTTTGGAATGCAATAATACCAAAACATGAACACAAATAAAAGCAAATGTTAACTAAAATTATAATAACAATTACATTATACTAGCTGTATCCCGGCGACATGGGTCTTTTTACTGTTTACGATGAGTAAAATCCTCATGGACGATGCGGCGTCGTGGTAGTGTCAGACTCCTACTGGCTAAAACCCTCCCGATGGCCTTCAGCTATCGCTGGTGCTGGGCGGTTCCTGGACACCCAGAAAACATTCTTCAGACCCCAACTGGAGTATCCTGAGAACATATTACATCAATGTGTCAATGGGCTATTGGGACCATCGCTCTTATAGGATTTTAGTATGAGAATTCCTCCGGTTAAATTTAATGGGGATTTCTATTCGTCTTCATTAGTATGAAATCATTACATACACACATCAAAAGTGTCTAGGGATCAAGTACATTTTAGAAGATTGCAATCGAGAATATATTTTACAAAAACTGAATTCATTCATAATTTATTCAAGGGCATACATAGGTAGGAGACCAATCCAGAAGATTAGATTTCATTTAAATAAATTAGATTTTTTTTAACTAAAAATGTTCTTGATCCCTAGACACTTTTGATGTGTGTAGTATAAAACAAAATCGCTTCCCGCTGTCTGTCCCTATGTATGATTTGATCTTTAAAAGTATGCAACAGGTTTTGATGCGGTTTTCTTTTGTAGATAGAGGAGTTATTTTCAGGATCAGGTAGTAAAAAATAAATACACTTCACGTCTTTAATCTAATTCCAAAGTGGGGTAGGTAGAGGCACTTGATAAAGCAAATGCCCACGGTTCACCAAGTGTATTTAACCCAACGTGACAGGGGGTGAGCCCATCGCCGTTATAGGGTTCACATCACACGCCTTGTGGTGTGCGGGTTTCATTACTTTGTTGTTCTTCACCGAACAAGAGTTGCGTTGCGTACTTAGGTTCTGAAAGAGTCACATTGGGACACGTCCAGTAGCCGGAAATAAACCCGCAACCTCCCGGTTACAAGTCAAGTATCAGACCAAATGGACCACAGATGCTCTGAAATACTTACGTTATTTATATACTTATGTTATATTTATTTCAATTACCTATGTATATTTCCACAAGATACATACCAGTAACTATACCTACTACAATAATTGTATACTACACTATACTTATCTGTAAGATATGTTAAAGATATGTTTTAAGCTTTAATTAGTGACTTAAGATGTCAAGTGTGAACTAATGAACAAGTGTGCTCGTTCGAAGACCACATCGCTGCTTAACATGAGGCAGGATGGTGGTCCTACGCTTGTTCATTGTATTAAAAAAAGAAGTGTTGTTAAAACAAAACAAAAAACGAACACTCATACAAAAACTACCATACATTTCTGCACAATCTCCACGTGCCATACAACTTCCAAGGTCCCCCTGTTACATTGACAACTTGACATAAAATTAAATAAGCTATATCGAAGGGAAAAAGACAACATTAATAAGACTCGATAATTTCCTCCGTACGTTGACAGTGCAATGATAAAGTAATGACTAGATGCGACATTTGGATGAAATAATTGCAGCTTATAGAGAAGTAAAGTGCTTATCATTGTGCGATGTTTTTAATCTATGTACACTTTGGACATCAATTTATAATAATTGAAACTTGACGTATTTGCCATCGGTATTTTTGAAACGATTCAATTGTCTACATTTGTATGTCTGCTTGTTTGTTTGTAACTGATTTCTTTGAATTTGGGCCCATTTTAACGGAAATGTTGTATGCATGAATAAATATATAAATAAATAAATATTTAACAACAACACACAGATTACTTTAAAGCACTTGTGTTATGGAATTCAGACAACGAAATATACTTACTTAAATACATTTTTTTCTTCCAAATAGATACTTATGTAAATAAAACACCCAGACACATCCAACAAGTACTTAAAAGCTCATCACCTTATTACATGTCCGCGGTGGGAATCGAACCCACGACCTTACGGAATAGAGGCAGACATGCTGACCACTACACCAACGGGCCCTTCAATGGCATGTGTGGTAAATGTTTTGGTAAAGTTGCGTGCAAATTACACCACATAGATGGAGTTTTTTTTCCTATTGGAGTCTAAATGTTCATTTTTGATAAATAATGTAATGGGAAGTAGAGTGAAGATAAAACAAGCATGTGTTCTAAAATTACACACAATTGTGATTATCACATACCTACACAATTAAAGTCACCAAATGAAGTGAACAGAAGCTTTGGAGATATGATGCTTACAATGCGGTTTAAATGGATACAATTTTACCCCCTTAATAATTACAAAAGTTTGATGCACCATATAATTAATTATGCACAATGCAAAGAAATATCAAATGGTAGTAATGGACAAAACACAGAATAACTTACTAGGTGAAATCAATATATTGGTTCGTCTATACATTACATTATCTATGTAAAAAACTAACATTGTCTGGGGAGTCAAGTTTTTAGAAATCAGCGTGGAATTCCAGGGAACTGGCTCAGGCACGCACCCAATAATGATTGAACAATTACACTGTACCTAACTATTGTTAGTGGCACGAGAAAACGCTATAAATCTAGAATAGGACTTAGTGCCGTGTTCTCGTTAGACCCTGCGCTTTAGACCCAATAATTTCAGCACTCGGGTAGGTACGGTCGGCCAAGAATCTGCTCTACCACCCTAAGGTTGAAACTCATTTGAATGTCATTAGACATTAAGGTTCAATCTTCACTTGTCACAATATACCAACTCTACCTTATTGATGTTTTAGTGACACAGGAAATATCATCAAAACCGATAGACCATTTTCTTAGCTGATCGTACAACGTAGGTATATTTCATTTACCAGCTGTCTTTCTATCTGGCATGTCGAATGGCATTTGGAGATTTTTGTGTACTCCTCATAGCTGAGCTAGAACTACATAGAACTTTTAACTACAGGCCCATATTGACTCTTAACACCTTATTATGCTAAATTTAGCCGTAGAGTCCTTGTGATTCTAAGGCTCTGCCCACTCCCTTTTGGGGATCACGGACGTTGGTGTATGCATGTACCTATTTAATTGATATTATGTAAAACTTCTAGGACAGTTAGATAACGGTCTAATATTCTTTTAACAAAAAAATATCCGCTCTAGCAAGCAGCCATGTGAATTAAAATATTGACAAGTGGTGGGTCGCGCTTTTACGTGTACTAAATGGCATTACACAAATAATGACACCAGATGTGTTTTATCTGGTGTCATTATTTTTACAACATAAAATAAAACATAATTTACAAATAGGTCAAAACAAAGAGGGATCAACCCGTCCACCAACCGCATAGCTTGCTTTGACAGTGCTGACTACTACATTGTTATTGCCGTAGTCATGTTAAGTGTGTAATTTAAACAGAGCTTTTCCATCAAAGGTTTTCTACGTGCCAACAGCTCATAATCTTCTGCCTATGTAGACATCGCCTAGTCAACGAACGCTAGACATGTTTATGTTTGATTTACAGGGGGCATTACGTATTCGAGTCACAAATGATAAGTCCCACTTTAATGGCAGTCTCATACAACGTCATTAACGTAAAGTCGACAGCACGACTCGATGAGGGCGTATCAATGTGACAGTATGCCCGGTAGAAAAAAAGTTGCCCTATAAATCTCGAGAGATGGCGTTGCGCCAGTAATAATGTCTAAATACATTGTGGGAGCAATGCGTCTCTCTAGCTTCAGTAGTATAAATAAAAAAATCTGCTTGATCGACGATGGGTTCGATTTCTTTTTATTTTTATTAGATAGTTTTTGGATAGGTTTCACAAGTCAAGTTTTTAATCATCGATACATAGTATAAAGCAAAGTCGCCACTCGCTGCTGTCCCTATGTATGCTTACATCTTTCAAACTACGCTATGAAATTTTATGCTGTTTTCTTTAGTAGACAGAGTGATTTTTGAGGTAGGTTTATAACGTACCTATAATACAGCAGAGAAACACTGTTAATAATGTACATTGGTTGAACAACGTTTGCCGAGTCAGCTATCTTAATATATAAAAATCCAGTGTCATGATGTTTGTTCCCAATGAACTCTTCACCAAGGCTACCGATATTGCTTTACCGTTTTTTATCAATCGTATCCAAGGTTAATTGAAAGTAAACATTAGCTTTAAGTTTTCCTTTACAACAATATGGGAATTCCTCACGATAGTTTTCTTAACTCCTAGTGCTTTCTTTGACATAAGCTTTGAAAAAAAAGGTCCCATTGGTACTCGCCAGTGATACCTATGGCTTCCATGAGCGCGAGGAAGCGCAGTGTAATTAGACCCCCGACAAGGTAATCCCTGAAGAGGTGGCCTATGTCCAGCAGTGAACGTGATTGAGTGACAATCTGATGGTGATAACTCTCTTGCAGCCAGCGTAGAACCAACAATGTCCCAGTTGTAAACCAAACAACATAACCACAAGACCACAACCGGCGTATCGATAAAGGTGGAAGCCTACGGCGAAAAGGTGTTCCGATACGATCATTGACGCGAACTGCCATTTGTAAACGACGGAATATTAACATTTTAATTGAAAAATACTGTTCTTGTACCCACCAGTATTCGGTTCTCTTTATCACTCATAGTCGTCGTAACACAGGTGTGCAAGATTCATGATTATAATCATCAGCCTCATAATGTCCACAGCTGGACGATGGCCTCCCTTGGAATGAAATACCAAAAATTGCCACGTTTGGCAGGCGGGTTAGCGATCGCAGTGGTGTTGTGGTTTAACTCACAGAGAGCGCTGCTGCCCGGCCTCTGGAGAGCTCCCTCGGTCGCCTCTTACGACCCCCACGACGGGAAATGTTGGGCTGGGGTGGTGACACGTGTATCCTATTCGCCGTTACTCTTTGCCATTAACACTAGTGAATATATTTAAATGAAAATGAACAGAACTTGTGTATCTAATATAACGAAAATAAGGGTCCAGAAAAATCCTATTTTATAGTTAGCCTGTCCATGTACATGGTCTCTTTCATGTATATAAACTCTACCAATAGATGTTTGAAAATGGCCTTATATTACTGAAATAACGAAAATTGCTTCAGTTAAAAAGCCTTTAGCTCTTTTTACGTTAAATCACGTATTTACTCGGAATTCGAAGTGAGCCGGTTCGATTCCCTTCTTCGACATTATTAGCATATTAGACGACAACCACGAAGACGTTTCGCTAATATGGCCAAAATGGCTACTGCGATAGGTCTGTCAGCACCATTAGAAAAAGTAATAAAATAGTATAGAAAACTCAAAGTCCTGACTCATTCATTCATCACTCACTCATCAACGCCCAACCCAAGCTCTTGACCCTAGAAGGCCTTTTATATATAAGGGGGTAGAATGTTATATTATGTTAAAAACGTTAATTTTGGAGTTGTAGTTCTAGAAAGTAGTGGAAAGAAGCTGTCCGTGAATTAGCCTTTATTCCGAAATTTCTTACCTCTTTTGGCCCATACTTCGTAAATTCTCACCAGGAAGTATCTATGGTAAACCTTAGATTCACATCGACATAATTATTATACAGCTTGCAATGTCAAATCATAGTGTCTTCACCAGCAAGCCCTTGCAGCAACGCTGTGTGTTTTATTCGACACATAATAATTGTTTTGTTTTAATGCAAAACAGTTATATTATGTGTCTTGATAAAACACACAGCGTTGATTGAAGATGTGTAGGTAGATGGTAGAAACTGCGCGAATCAAGGCGCGGCGCGTCCACTAGTGACATAGTTATTATGTCGTGTCTTTCTTGATGCTAGGCCTGCTGGAGGTTGTGTCTTCGAGATCTGTAGTACTAGGCGTGTATAAACGGGTCCTTTTTTCAGCAATTTCGCAATGTTTAAAACGTATAAGTAAGAAAGATAGATGGTGTGACTCAAGTCTTGTAAAATAATTCTTGCCCCACTATGTTACCCCTGCAGGTGATAAATGCCAGTTCGCAAGCCAATACAATTGTATGATAATGTTATTAATTTCATATCGAGGTCACGGAGAAATCAACCTGTAAAAAGTCCTTATAAAAATGCAAAATAATTTCTTCTCTACTCTTTTACCGTCTTCAAGCGACAAAACAGCAAATTTACTGTGAAATACTACAAATAAATACTACATACATACATACACTTCACGCCTGTCTCCCAGACGGGTAGGCAGAGACTACAGATCTCCATTTGTCACGGTCCTGACATACCCCTTTCGCTTCATCTACATTCATACATCTTTTCATACATGACCTCCGGTTTCGAGTACTTTTCACGCCACCTTCCGCCAGGACATCGCCATCTAAACTCTGCTCCCCAATACAGCGCTCCAAAAAAGAAGTGACAAGACATAATATAACGCGCTGCGATTTGTTGAAACAAGCAGAGTCGTACGATGCGTGACATAGTTATTCTATGTCGTGTCTTTCTTGATGCTAGGCCTGCTGGAGGTTGTGTCTTCGAGATCTGTAGTAGGTACTCGGCGTGTATAAACGGGTCTATTTTTCAGCAATGGCGCAATGTTTAAAACATCCTGAAGGTGTGTGAACCGTGTGATGGCGATGGGCTCACCCCCACGTCACTTTGGAGTGAACCGAGCTTCTACATATCCCGCTTTGGGGTGAAGTATAAGTGTGTTTTACTACAAAATGTATAGTGTATTTGGTGATTAGATGCTATGCTCTCTTATTTTCCCATTCAGCAGGGCTGGACGTTCAAAGGAACCAGCACTCAAATTTAATGTTTTTCAAACCGTCGTAACAGAAAATTGTTCTTTAATCTCCATTACATTACACTAAGGTACATAGGTAATGCAATTTATTTCGCATCAAAAGGTTTCGATGCAACCTTCATTCATATCGGTCGGTACCTAATTTGCGCAAATGACTCTTCAGAAATTCACCGAATCAATCTGATCTTGCGACCGGATACGTTTCATTTAAATTCTGACCTTAGTATCCTCACAAATATCTGCCTCAGAAAGGTTATTTTCGTATGAAGTTGTGTACTTTTAGTTGTCTGTCGCGGACATGTGGTTCGCGACAATCTCGTTGGTGTATTGAGCTTTGTTTTCGAATGATTAGTTAAGATATGGGGTCCAAGATATGGTGTATCGTGTGGTGTATTGGTCCCAATCACCCCGGGGCTCGCAGATCATAATGAATCGTTACATTATTATTTTGTGCATCGATAGTTCGCATTGCCAAGTAATGCCAAGTAATTCTCTTTCGTTATTGGCATGAAACGTTTTGAATCAGAGCCTTTATCGGTGCATGAATCGCGCAAACACTGCATTCTTGTAGTGATGGGACACGGCGGGACTCAGGACAAAAACATTGCATACATCAAACATGTTAAAGTTGGTTTGTATGAATGTTTGTTCCTCGTTAATTTAATAAATATGTAAATAATAAATATTTTACAACAACACACACATTGCCTTCTTCCCATGTTAAGTAGCTAAAAGCACTTGTGTTATGGAAATAAAGACAACGAGATAATATTTACTTAATTATATATATATAATTATTTTTTTTCATTTAAATATATACTTACATAAATAAAACACCCAGACACATCCAACAAGTCCTTAAAAGCTCATCACCTAAGTATTACCTGTCAGCGGTGGGAATCGAACCCACGACCCTACGGTGCAGAGGCAGACTTGCTAACCACTACACCAACGGGCCCGTCAATTAAATTTAATGTATTTTAATAAGAATTTAGAGTAATAAGGTAAGTCAATAGTCAATTGTAAAGTTTTTTTTTATGCTCCTAAGACCCATTTCTTTTTTAATTTTGTAAAATACTGTGTAAGTAGATATATTTTTATCCCATAAGGGTTTCGAGGTTTATGTTTCTTTTAGCCCCAAAATCAGTATTAGTACGGTGTTTGGAACCGTTTTTGCTAAGTATCACATATTTTTATATAATATCCGTGCGTGTTTTTTTTTATAATTTTACTAACGTAGATGTTTTATCTTACGACTTGTACTCCTAAGTCCTAGTACTGTCCCATCACTATCCAGGCGTTGAGAAGTTATCGCGGCGCGCTTGCCAATCGCCGTGATTCCTTCTCTTCAAGGCTTGGAATTCGGCCAGTCAGGGTATCAATTACGATGTAAAGCGGCGCCTCTTCATGGCCATTGTAACATATAAGGTGTGGAACTTTTTTTGTTTTTAGCACTGAGAAATCTCTCACATAATTATGTGCTACCTATACTCTCACAATCAATCCAAAACAGCCGAAGAGTCTTATGGTAGATAGGATAAAAGGTTCTTTTCATTGGACAATTCCAGATGTACTTAGTTGAAGTTGTATAGTTAATTAGTCCCAAAGCGGTGCAACCAGAGCAACTTGCTAAAGCAAATGCCCTTGGTTCACCAAACATAATTATTTAATCTAACGTGACAGGGGGTGAGCCCATCGCCATTATAGGGTTGACACACCTTATGGTGTGCGGGTTTCATCACGATGTTGTTCTTCACCGTACGAGCGTTGCGTTGCGTACGTAGGCTCTGAAAAAGATCTTTAGTATACGAAAATATTAAAAGAAAGCACACATACACACTTGTGTGACTGTAGCATGGATAAAAGTTTATAACTTAGGGCCAAGCTATTGGTAATAGTGTTGGCGCAGTGGCATCTCACTATGGAAGACAACAATATCGATAGATTTTGAACCCATCACTATAAGGTTCACACATATTTTGAGTTGTAGGTAGTCTCGTAATTATTTTCTTATTAGTGAAAGCATTGGAATGTACTCTTAAAAAATACTATAATTTCTTGAATCAACCACTTCCAACATATTGGAGCTTTTATATTCCAGCACCATTTATTTGGATCATATGCACATATAACAAACGGTTTGCGTCTACTTTCATAGTGCGAACCGCCAGGATGTGGAATGACTAGCCAGAGTCTGTGTTTCCTGCGCAGTACAGTCTGAAGGTCTTCAAGTCACTGGGGTAAATAGGTACCTAATGAACAAGTGTGCTCCATCGTAGACCACATCGCTACTTAACATGAGACAGAATGGTGGTCAAACGCTTGTTCATAGTGATAAAAAAAACATGAGTTTGAATAATTGTATTGTTACTCAAAGCCATCGTCATGGACATTGTTTTTCTCTGTGTCTCAATCAACCTCTCGCAGTCTGTTGTTCACGGTTGGTCATGTCTTTGTTAACGAACCGCTATATATTGATCTTTCATCACTAGGCTTGTCTGAAGGAACGAAGTTTTTGTGTAAGACAGGCTGATAATGTCAAAAAATCTGTTGTGTTCGAACGGCTATCGACTTTTGTGAATTTGTCTGACTAACAAATCTGTGTATTGCATTTAGCTGTGTTATTGTTATTCCGTTTGGGCATTGCAATTTGCAATTGGGTTTTCGATTGAGAATATATTATTTTCGATGTTCGCGACTTACCTGTTTGCAAAAAGAAGACAAACAGTCTTATGTTTTGCGTTGAAAGGAACCTTTTTATACGTACACAATTTTTATACAACGTCTGTGGTCAAGTTGGTCGGATACTTGAGTTGCAACTGGGAGGTCGCGGTTTCGAGTCCGGCTACTGGACGTGTACCAATGGGACTCTTTTTCAGAGCCTACGTATGCAACGCAACGCTCGTACGGTGAAGGACAACGTCGTGATGAAACCCGCACACCACAAAGTGTGTGAACCCTATACCGGCGATGGGCTAACCCCCTGTCACATTGGGTTAAATACGCTTGGTAAACCGTGGGCACAACCGCTTTGGGATTAGAAGGCGTGAAGTATACTATTTTTATACTTTGTTTTTTGTACTATGGTTGTCGTTTTGACTTTTTGATGGAAAAAGTTAGACAAATATTCTCTTGAGCTTGTACACAATATTTAGCAGCTGTCAGTACATCTAATATATAAAATTTCCATGTCACAATGTTAGCTACCGTACTCCTCCGAAACGGCTTTACCGATTTTTACCAAATTTTTTATGCGTTTTCAGTAGGTCTGAGAATCGGCCTACCAGTTGTATTTCTCCTAATACACGGGGTACAAAGGCAACTTATTATGGCAATACAATTGTTTGCCGGGACAGCTAGTGTATAAATAGTTTATACCTTCATTCTCAGTAAATGACTCAGCAATTAACACAATAATTTCAAGACACCTGCTCATTAGTTTCTAAGTTTGAATGACGTTATATTTATTTATTTATTAAAAATACAATACTGTTTGTACAACTATTGCCAAGACGCGCTTATAACTAAAATAACAGACTAAAAATAAACACAGACATTTATACACTTAAACAACAAAAATAATACCTACAATAAAAATTTAACAATAATCAACTTGCAAAAAATAATATTTTTTTACAAACATTTCGTATAATCTTATTAACTACTTACTTTTTTCAGTCATATGAACCACAATCCATTATCTCATAGGGTTAAGCATTAAGCATAACATAAGCATACATTACCTCGTAGTTAAATCACTTGTCATCGACATAGCTCATCGTTTTAGCAAGCTGAAGTGGCAGTGGGCCGGCCATATTAGCCGTAGAACCGATGACCGTTGGGGCAAACGAGTTCTCGAGTGGAGACCGCGTCTCGCCAAACGGAGTGTAGGACGCCCTCAGGCAAGGTGGACTGATGATATACGCAAGATGGCTGGCAGAAGCTGGATGCGAGAAGCCGAAAACAGATCACAGTGACGTGCAAATGGAGATGCCTATGTCCAGCAGTGGACAAGTATGGGCTGATGATGATGATGAAAACACTTGGACTCTCACTATTACATTATCTCGGTAGCGGAATTCGAACCCGCGATCGTTGTCCTTGAGGCAAGTGCTCTGAGCGCTATACCACATCAGTCGAAATATTATTTATCAGTTGCTTATTGAAAATGCAGTAGATATGATATGATTATAAACCGGTTACACAAGTCTCTTGCACGTGGAAATAGTAGCGCAAATATATACATAACTAGTGGACTCGACAGACGTTGTCCTGTCTTGATTATTTATATGAATATAAAATTAGTATAACCTCCAGGGTGGCTGTGACCAGCAGTGGATGTAATTTTTTTCTTTCATCATAACCTTCTGCTGTCATTAATGAGAACAAAAAAGGAAGTATTAGCGAAATCGGTCCACCCGTTCCGGAGTTATAATATTACAACGAAAAGTGGCATTGATTTATTATATACATATATATGTCGGTACAACTATATACAAAACTTTTTGCAACATGTTTTTATTTAGTCGAGTGTTCCGGGTGAACTACCAAACGGATTTCTATAAAACTTTACAATACTCTATTTTTTATGTATTCATCATCAGGGAATTTCATACACGTCATGTTTATTATTCTAAAGCGCTGTCGGGCGACGAAAACGATATAATTGAGGTGATGATCTTAAAATATTACTATAAAATTGCAAATTAAAAAAAAAACATTTTTAAATGTTTATAAGTATTTACGTAAACCCAATTTACACACTTTAGCATTAAACATAATAAAAATAAAGTAAACATAACATTTTATCAGAAAAATAATTTATTACTATTATGTTAGGTACAGCCAGAAGCTCCCAGCATCGTTCATACATTTTAAATCTTTATTTCACTTTGTTAACAGACTGTCAAGACAGTACTAACAATATACAACAAATATACTAGATACCTAACTGCGACAATGTACAAAATAATACTTTATTATGATTGAAGTCCGTGCATCGTCATCGTCATCATCGCTTAAACGACAAGTTGTTTCAATTGTCATTCATTGAGTGATTACTACATGGCACGCGTTCTGAAAGTGTTGTGATGAAAACATTGTAAGTCACACCGTGAGAATAGTAGAATTCGGATAAAAATGACGCTTTCGTATAGACGGAAGACGACGAATAGAATACAAAATGTGTCACCACCCCAGCCCAACTTTTCTCGTAGAGAGAACCCTCCAGAGTATGGGCAGCAGCGCTCTCAGTGAGTTAACCCTTAGCTGCATAGTGATGTAATACTACATCAGTATAATTTTCCTCGATTTTTTTTTCTAGCCCTCCCATCTACTGATTTTTTATTCTAAATTATTGTCAAAGGTACAATACGTATGAACGCAGTATTGACTTTAGACCACGTTTAATTTTTATTTTTTTTTCATGATGCAGGCCACATAATTTAAGAAGGATAGGATTTAATTCAGACATTTTTTTTTTGTCTGAATTATTGATGCATTATTGAATAACATGCAGTTAAGGGTTAAACCACAACACCACTGCGATTGCCAACCCGCTTGACAAGCGTGGCAATTACGGGTATTTTCCACTAAATGATCATGAAAATCATTGGGAGAGGCCGTCATCAACCAGTGGACGTCATAATATGATGATGACGGTAAATAATCTTTTGACCACCATCCTGCCCTGATGTAAGCAGCGATGTGGTCTACGATGGAGCACACTTGTTCATTAGGTACCTATTCACCCGCGACTTGAAGGCCTTCAGACTGTACTGCGCAGGAAATACAGACTCCGGCAAGTCATTCCACATCCTGGCGGTTCGCACTATGAAAGTAGACGCAAACCGTTTGGTTCGCGTAAATGGCAAACCCACCTGGTATGGATGACGTTTTGCCGTTCTCCTGGTCGGGTAGCCAAAATACTAAGGTAGGCAGTGTCTTTTTGCCGTTATGGTGTGCACGCCACTGTTCATTAGGTACCTATTTACCCAACTCACTTTTTGAAGAACTCCAGACTATACTCAGCAGGAAATACACGAACTCTGGCAGACTGTAAACCTATTGTAGACCCATTACGTTAACGAGTAGCTAGTACTCTCGAAAGTTAAGTAAGTGCAAAGCAAATACTTCCATTTTTATAAATAGCTAAAACCTTAGTTAATTTCCTTTTTCGATCAAACATAGTTTGAATTCGCGTCACAAATCCTACTTAAGATTCGATGTGGAAATATCAACCTAAAGTTCCATGCTTTCGCTTGAAACGTATGATCTAAAATCCCGTGAATCGGCACTCTCGCCTTGGCTTCGAGGAAGACATTCATAATAACGACTAGCCCTTCACTATTTTCCATAATTGGTTTGATAAATAACTATAATCTGCAATTACTTGGGACACACGGCGGCGTTTGTTCGGCTACGCTCCGTATATGAATCACAGCTGCTTGATATTACCATACAAGCGTATAAAGGTGCTAGTACAATCGGGTGCATAAGTCGTTAATTTTTTTTTTACATTTACGTCACAGT
>SJJU01020380.1:0-16549 GCA_012932125.1 Conopomorpha cramerella
TCTGCTCCATAGGGCCGTGGTTTCGATTCCCACCGCTGGCAGGTATTTAGGTGATGAGCTTTTAAGTACTTGTTGGATGTGTCTGGGTGTTTTATTTATATAAGTATATATTTAAATGAAAAATATATATATATATAAGTAAATATATCTCGTTGTCTGATTTCCATAACACAAGTGCTTTAGCTACTTAACATCGAATGAAGGCAATGTGTGTGTTGTTGTACAATATTTATTATTTATTTATTTATTATTTACCATTATTCGACCAATAAGAATAAACAAATTTTCGCGTTTATAATATTACTAGCTGACACGGCAAAAATTGTTTTGCTAATATAAATATTATTAACTTAAATTAAATTATAAAATAAATACACTTTACGCCTTTTATTCCCAAATCGGGTTAGGCAGAGGCATTTGCTAAAGCAAATGCCCACGCTTCACCAAGAGTATTTAACCCACCGTGACAGGGGGTGAGCCCATCGCCGTTATAGGGTTCACAATCCTTGTGGTGTGCGGGTTTCATCACGATGTTGTCCTTCACCGTACGAGCGTTGCGTACACAGACTCTGAAAGAGTTCCATTGTTACACGTCCAGTAGCCGAACTCGAACCCGCGACCTCGCGGTTACAAGTCAAGAATCCGACCAACTGGACTATTGGCGTTTGTTATTCTAGTTAACGACTCCGTCATATAAACCCGGGTGATGTTTATCATAAAATGTAGATTTAAGTACAATGTGAAATTGTTGTTTAATGTTTAAATAGGTATCTATGTGTCCTGTACTGTAGTGTTACATACCTTATGTGTATCCTCTGATAACAACTCTGAAATCTTTAGATAATTCCGGTAAAGACATTCAATAAGGTTCAAAGCATGTAGGTCAAGTGGGAATATACTAGCATTTGTTTGATTGAGGGTTAACCCTGAAATACCTATGGTGTCAATTATGAAAACCAAAAAAAAAAAACAAATTTTGGACCGTATCAATCAGTCAGTCATTATTTTTAAAGGTTTTTGGATCCATAGACTAAGTTAAAAACAAACATATTATTTTAAAATTAATTCGAAATCAATATATTTAACAACGATAAATCAGTCTTTAAGGGTTAATAAGTCATTCAGGAATAATTTCGATGAACCAATTCGTTCCTATTCTGGGTTTCGATTCACCTTTTTTTACGGCAATAACTGTATGCTCTACCCTTCTATTTTAGATATACCTAAACACAATGGATTTTATATAAATAATACAATAACTTCACGATCACAATGCACTTGCGATAACCTCCATTACGTTGAAACAAACGATCTAATTTTATTTGTTCTGAACATCAATTTGCACTATTCTCAAACAATAAGTATAAAATAAAACGAACAAGCGACCCGCCCCAGCTTCGTACGGTTCGTCATATTATTAATGTACAAAATTATCAGTGTTTCTCTACTACATTACACTTGTGTTATGCATATAAACATTTCTCTTGAATCACTCTATCTATTGAAAAAAACCGCATCAAAATCTGTTGCGTTGTTTTATAGATCTAAGTAGAAATAGTAAGGATAGACAGCGGGAAGCGACTTTGTTTGATACTATGTAGTGAAGCTCATCCTTGCTTAAACTTCTCCAGCCCATCTCACGACAGATCTGGCTCATGCACAAACAATATCCTCTTGTACATACTTAAACCAGCATAATTTGAACTCATTCTTTCAATAGTTCCTTTTCAATGAAAGATCAAAATGATTGCTGGTTGTTTAACGAATGAAATGATTCGAGAAAATACAATACGGCCAATTTAAATTGGTGTTTTCGGTCGTTATTTTTGTAGTGGAAGTGAGGTTGTTTAAATTTGTTAATGTAAGGTTTTGTTTAAGGTTACCAGTGTAAAATGCTTACCCTAGTACTGATTTATTTGTTCCCACGAGTGAGCAGTACAAGCGTAAGTACAAGCCACATTTGAATGATACGGGGGAGGAATTATGATTGACTAGCGGACGCCCAGCGAGTATTCGTTTTTGAAATTGTTTTATTCTGAATATGGGCCGGTCACGTCAGTCGCCTGGACCCCAACCTGTGGGCGAAAATCGTCAACGATTGGATCCCCGCGGACGGATACAGGAAGCGAGGCCGACCCAGGAATAGACGGCGAGACGACCTGGACCGACTTGCAGTGGCGTGCACTGGCTTTTACGACAAGGTAGGTAGTAATGACGAGCCGGCATGGACTAGTGGTCAGGGCATCTGCCTCTAGGACAACGGTCGCGGGTTCGATTCCCGCCACGGACATAATGCTTTAGTGATGAGCTAAGGCATTTGTTGTGTGCGTCTGGGTGTTTTATTTTTCTATGTATGTATTTAAAAGTATTTATGTAAGTATATCAGTCTCTGGCACCCATAGTACAGGGTATCCTAGTTTGGGGTCAGGTGACCGTGTGTAAAAAATGTCAAAATTTATTTATTTATTTATAATCCCCAAGGATTGACACCTGTGTATATGTAACTTGTCTTTACGAAATATAGGTACCTACCTATCTACTCACCTACAAAACATAGGACTTCGTTAGCCTATGTCGTGAGTACAACAAGAAAAGATCTAGCAATAACTCTATTATTTGGTCGGGGAGCCAAAATACTAAGGTAGGCAGTGTCTTTTTGCCTGTACGGTGTGCACGCCACTGCTGACTTGCCAGGATGGCGCGAGGTGGCACCAAACAGAAACGAATGGAGAGAATGGGGCCTTTGCCCAGTAGTGGAACACAAAAGTAAAAAAAAAATCAGAGCAAAATAAAAAAAACATGGACTACGTGACCACGACGCATGCAACTGCGTCGAAACGTCGAGTAAATTAACAAAGGTAAGCTCGAGCTTGTCTTTGATTATATTCGCGGCTATATACCCGGTGAACAATATTGAGTTAGCTATAATGTCTGTGCGCGTTTCATTAAAAAAAAAAACCTATGAAAAAAATACTATGTTCATTGCGAAAACGTCTTCGTTAGAGTCAATATAGAAAACTAGTAATTACACCCACTGATGCGCACGATTTGTTGGAACGGCCACTTGTGCAATCTATCGGATACGTTTTAAGGCATAGACATTTTCCGTGCAACAATGCTATTGTGGCAAATGTTTCGAAGTTTAGGATTTTTTTTTTAAACACAATAAAAAAGCGTTTGACGACCATCCTGCCTGATGTTAAGCAGCGATGTGGACTACGACGGAGCACATCTGTCTCATTAGGTACCTATTTACACATGGCTCTAGAATCGTAAATCCGGCTGTTGGGTTCGAAGCTAACGTATAGCAAAACGTCTGTCTTAAGCAATAAGCGTCTGTCGCTTTTTTTACATCATCCACATCAATGAATCCGTTCTGATGTTGCCTTTAAGAACAAGAATGTAAGACAACCTTGTCTAGGACTTGAAAACCTTCAGACTGTAGTGCGCAGGAAACACAGACTCCGGTAAGACATTCCACATCCTGGCGGTTCGCACTAGGAAAGTAAACGCAAATCGTAGGTTCTAAAAGAGTTCTAAAAGAAAAAAAACAAAACACAATAATTCATCATCATCATCAGCCCATATTTATCGGGTTTGCCATAGTAAAACCCTTATTCTCTCATCACCCCTCCTTCCTCCGACCTTCCTTCCTTGGAAATATCTTATTTCGTACTAAAAGATTTTTTAAATCTCGCTGGTCAGACCCGGGAATAAATTTTCTATTATACAAATCAGTATGATTATTGTTCAGGATACAATTTCTGTGAGAAACTAGGTACCTAATGAACAAGGTGTGCTCCATCGTAGACCCCATCGCTGCTTAACATCAGATAAGATGGTGGTCAAACGTTTGTTCACTGCGTTTATGAAACCAAAGTTAGCTTAAAAGATTGTCCTATGGATTAACCTCGTGTAAGCGCACCTCCACCTCCACAGACACAGACACCTTGGCGCAAAAAAATAAAAAATCGTAGACCACATCGCTGCTTAACATCAGGCAGGATGGTGGTCGAACGCTTGTTCATAGTAAAAAAAATAAAAAAAAATAAATACACTTCACGCCTTTAATCCCAAAGAGGGGTAGGCAGAGGCACTTGCCAAAGCAAGTACCCACGATTCACCAAGCGTATTTAACCCAACGTGACAGGGGGTGAGCCATCGCCGTTATAGGGTTCACACACCTTGTGGTGTGCGGGTTTCATCACGATGTGTCCTTCACCGTACGAGCGTTGCGTTGCGTACATAGGCTCTGAAAAAGAGTCCCATTGGTACACGGTCAGTAGCCGGACTCGAACCCGCGACCTCCCGGTTACAAGTCAAGTATCCGACCAACTGGACCACAGACGCTCTTGTTCATAGTGATTTAAAAAAAAAAAATAACTAAGCCGGTCAATGTCGTTGTCCAAAACTCCAGTCAGTCATACATCGTGTCGAGTTTCCGCAATCTCATACAAACACCAGACCAGATTGGTAGTTAATATCGACGTCTGATAGAAAATACAGCTTACCGATATCTGGCACGATCTGTGCAACGTGAAACATAACGCTGTTCGAGGATTATCTGGGATTTATTGAAAAAAAAAAAGAGTTAAAAAAAATTAGTTATTATATATTAGCCGTAGAACCGATGACCGTTGGGGAAAGAGTTCTCGAGTGGAGACCGCGTCTCGGCAAACGGAGTGTAGGACGCCCTCAGGCAAGGTGGACTGATGATATACGAAATGGCAGAAGCTGAATGCGAGAAGGCCAAAACATGATCTGCGTGGCGTGCAATTGGAGAGGCCTATGTTCAGCAGTGGACAAGTATGGGCTGATGATGATGATGATTATAGTTATAGTAGCAATCATCATACATAGTAACAAAGTCCCTGTACGCTTAGATCTTTGAAACTACCTAAAAGAATTTGATTCAGTTTTCTTTAATTATCTATTAAAGAGTGATTATTGATAAAGATGTGTATGTATAATACAAGCTAAAATGCAGAGACACACTGTTAATAATGTAAATTGGCAAAACAGCGTTTGCGGGGTCCCGGGTCAGATTGTTATTTATAACCTTATATGTTAATAAGTGATTACATTTTTTACTTTATTAGTAAAGAATGGTGATGAAAAACAAATTTGTCATCAAGATCATTAATTTAGATTATTATCAAGAGCGGCCTATCCCCTATTGGGTGCCGCTAGTCAGAAGTGAGTAGTTTTCAATGATATCTATTGCTCCCTAACCCTTAAAGGGATAACCTATAATCTATAGTAGTATTATAAAGTGGAAATAATTGCATTTCTGTATGGGTGTTTGTAACGAATAAACTCAAAAACCACCGGATAGTTTTCGATACTTATTTCACAGTTAGAATGCTACGTTACCCCTTAATAGTATAGGCTATCCCGAAACTCCCACGGGATGAAAAAAAAACACGAGTACCACTACGCGGTACAGCTAGCATTAATATTCCTCGTATGATAGGATTTCATTAACCTTCCCTCACCTAAGAAATGATCCTCAGTGATTATTGGTAGATAGACTTATGTTTGTGAAGCCTCTTCAGATGTCCTGGAAGGATCTGGGCTGAAATTGAAATATGTAAGCCATCGCAATACAGATTACTTATGGTAGGTGAGGATGTTACATATCCTTGCCTTATTCCTAAGGGATTGCCGGGAATCCTGAAGTAATAATGATACATGGCATTCATTTCAGACTGAAACATATTACAGGTACCTAATAATAATTAGGTACAGATAATCCGGTTCGAGTTCATTCCGATACGATTAGTATTGTTTGAATTTCTATAAACCCTGTCACATAATTACCGCTAGCGAGAGTGGCTGTCGCTTCCCGGCGTAGTTGAATCTGCGAGACGTGAGCTTTAATAATACACGCAAAATTAACTAAAGGTGCTGATAGATTTGAGCATTCGCTTGTAACACAACATCAAGCATTCGCCGTTTTTATACTTGTCGAACAGAACAACGCTAAATTGTTCTTGTATTTTCCTGTGATGTAACATTCGCGAGAATGCTCATTACAAGTAAATACTCAAGTCAATCTGCACCTTTAGACTACACACATCAAAAGTGTCTAGGGATCAAGAACATTTTAGCTCTAAAAATATCTTATTTATTTAAATCAAATATAATCTTTGGGATTGGTCTCTTAAATAATTCCTCATACCTGTATCAATGACTTATCACCACATTTTGAATAAATTATGAATGAATTCAGTTTTTGTAAAATATATTCTTGATTGCAATCTTCTAAAATGTACGTGATCCCTAGACACTTTTGATGTTTGATTCATTACAATGTACACCATTGTAATGAATCATGCTCGTTGAGAAATATGCAAATTCTCTTGTCAATGATAATTGAAGGGAACGATACTTTATTACCTAGTGGACCTACCAATTAAAGTTTTGTTGCACGTTGTAGAGCAGCGAAACAGGTACGGCGGGTAGGTAGAGTTTATAACTATCAATACAACGTCGGAAAATAATAAATAAAACAAGATACGAAAGTTTACAGCAGTATGTAGGAATATTAGATCGGGTAGTAAATGTTTTGCCCATAAAATGCATATAATTTATGCCTTGTGGTGACGGTGAACAAAATACATATGTCACCACCCCACCCCAACTTTTCCCGTCATGGGGGTCGTAAGAAGCGACCGAAGGAGCAGTCCAGAGAACGCGCAGCAGCTCTCTCTGTGAGTTAAACCACAACACCACTGCGATCGCCAACCCGCCTGCCAAGCGTGGCGATTATAATTGGCCTTTACCCCCAATTGACGGGAATCTTTGAGGAGCCCCTCGTCTAGCACTGGACGTTATGTGGCTGATGATGAGTTTCTGCTAAATACTGTTCATGCCGATCATGCATCATTTTCCTGCCCTTATCCCACACCAGATGGGATCGGCGCAACACGTTTCCTTTCGCCATTCGTCATCTCTGCAGTTACACCTTTCACGCACATGTCATTTTTCACACAGTCCATCCATACCTTCTTTGGTCTCCCTCTTCCCTTGTATCCTTCCACATTCATACTCATCACTTTCTTTGTTACATGGTTTTCATCCCTTCTCATCTTGATGATCTGGGATGTAAATAGAATGCAGAATCTGCCTTTCTGCCTTTCTTTCTGTGGGAGACAGGCGTGAAGTGTATGTATGTATGTTGTAGGAGCCGACTGTGGGATCTGGATTTAGGTTTATCCAGGCTATGAGCTAGCAACTTGTAACTGAAGGTCCATATTGTCATTTTTAACTCATTATGCTAACTGTGGCCTAAGGGTTTTCTGATACTTCTTCTTTCCACCCCCTTTTAGATGTTATAGACATGAGTGTATACGGGCCAAAATTTTCTAACTCAGAAAACTACAGCGATTCCATCTTAATTACTTACTTTTGTGACTGAGACTTTTTGAACGTGTATCATTATATATCCAATATTTACAAGAAACATATGGACACACAAATATTTACAACAAAAAGTACTTTGTCCATGAAAAGAAAAGTATACCATTTGAAATCGCTATTTTTTGCTGCGTAAGAAAAAGTGACCCTCAAGGTCACCTTGTGGGTATGGTATGGGTATGTAAAAACAGTTTCTTCATATCCTATCGTCTTATTGGCGAGGTTAGAGATTTATCGATAACTACGCAATTTCTACTATAGCAACAATAGACCTAATTATATAGACAAGTGCTAGCTCTAACTAGCCCTTCCATGTCACGAAATAGTTCCACTGTTCTTGACAACATTCACAAACCTGTGAGTATTTTTTTCGAGTTTTGCCAAAGTTTTTGATTTCATTATCATCATCATCAGCTTATATTTGTCCACTGCTGGACATAGACCTCTCCAATTGCACGCCACTGTGATCTGTTTTCGGCTTTTAATTTTACGTTGTATAAAATTCAGGTCTTAACTGAGTCATTCATCACTGACTCATCAAAGACCAGCTCAAACCCTTGATCCTGATGAAATTTTGCACAAGGATTTTTTTTATGATGTTTACGCGTGATAAGATAGGGGTTTCCACCGTTTTTAATTTAACTTTGCATGTATAGATATTGTAATGTGACCAGTTCCAGTGACACCTACCTAAATTTATAAACACGACTGAACCAATTGCTATCTTATTATGTATCAAAATAATCTACTGCACTCAAATTATGATTCGTATATTATTATCTAGACATGATCTATTACATTTATGTAACATTCGACAGGTTGTATCACCCACACATAGCCATGAGCAAGTTTGTACCTACCAATGGCTTACCTCATTCGAATGTAAAACATATAAGGTACTTACTTCTCCTTCAAACAATATTACTTGAGCTGATCGTTTCTGGATATTACTAGATTCGATAGCTCAAGTTAATATGGTTTTGTATACTAATTTATCTAGTACCACACCAAAGTATCTACACCTATGTACATAGAGTACGCAGAATTACATGCGACAAATCTACATCAACAAGACAGAAATAATCTGAACCTTTTCCTTAAAGAAAATGCAATGCAATGAAAGCTCAAGTATGTAGTTAGTTGGACAGCCTATTTTAGAGTCGGACATGCGTGAAGGCATATGGAATCCATTATTTTTGTCATTGAAGAAGGCGTGGTCAGTAAAGTAGTCGGTCACTGAGATTGGTCTTTGGTTGCCAGGTGTGGTCAGTTATTTCGCTCTAGGTACATTCGGTCAAGAACCTGGTCTACCCTCAGGTTGAAACTCAAAATAATGTCATGAGGCATTCTTGAGACTTTCAGATTGTATTTCTTGTTTTGTATTAGAAGAGCAACTTCGTTGCTCCAATAAATTGAAGGAGCACACACCATTATGCATGCAGTGGCAGCCTATAATTGAGACAACGCTTTCTATGTCACTTAGTACATCTTTCACAAACTTATTGTTTTTGTGTATGTCTTGTTGGTTGTCCTAAATAAATAAAACTAGCTGACCCAGCAAACGTTGTTTGCTTAATATTCATTTTTCATGCCCGACAACACGGTTGGAAAGATGTTTTCTACAAATTAAACCTAGCTAGATCGATTTATCGCCCCCAAATCCCTCTACATACCAAATTTCATGAAAATCGGTGCAGCCGTTTCGAGATTCCAATTATATATATATACAAGATTTGCTCGTAAAGAATAAAGATTTTAAATTAAATAAAGGTCTCATTTTTGAACATCACAATATGAAACCGCTCTACTTATTGATGTTTTAGCGTCAGATGAACGTGTACACCCAAACCGATTGGTCAGTTTCTTGGACTTCCGCGACGTTGCGGAGCCTTGAGTATATTGAGAGGTCTATTAGTAAAGTGCACTCACTAGTAGCTAACTCCTTATAGAAATTCATTAGACAAAGGCTGCATTATTCACCTGGGTTGTCAACACTGTTAACAATGAGAGGTTTTTTGATAGCTTCAAATATGTCGAAAGTAGTTCCAAAACATCTCACAGATGGCGCTAATCAGACATGATCTTAAGGAGAAACTCATTTTAGAATTGTCAACAAAAAATAAAAATGTGAAATGACAACCCTGTCTAGGTAGTGCCATCTATTGACATTTCTTAGAACTCCCATTCTACCTTTATTATTTTTTTAGTAATAGTTTGACAATTGTTTTTAAGTCAACTGAATGTGGTATTTTTTAGCCCCAGTATAGTACAGTAGACAAACATTACGGATGTACCCCAGTATTTATCCTCTTTATTTTTTTTCTCTTAATTTCCTATTCCCTTGGAAAATCAGAATAAAATACCTATAAAAATATGATACAAGATAGTATGGTAATTTTCGAATCGTCTTTATCTATCCCTGTTTTTTGTTACCAACTCAATTTCTTCTGGGACATTGAATTGTCTCATCGCGTATTTAGTCGTGAAAAAACTTCAAGTCGTCCTCCGTACTGCGTTCCATCTTTACCAACCTTCATACGATCAAGGTCACATGCAAAAAAATAAACTTATTTTCTTACCAACTCTCCTTTTTCAGGGAAATTGACGATCGCATTACTAAGATTTTGCATTGGGTCTCATCGCGTATTTTGTCGTGAAAAAACTTCAAGTCGTCCTCCGTACTGCGTTCCATCTTTAATCAATCAATCAATCAATCAAACGTTTATTTGCGAAATATGGGTAAGGTTACAATGTTCTTATTTTAAATGGTTATACAGTTCAAGCCATATTCAACCTAAAAACGAAGGCATGCAAATAATAATAATTAATTTCACTTTTGTACTTAATGATATACAATTAATAAAATTTAAATAAAATACAACATAAAGTTAAATAAAAAAATACATATCAAAATTTATCATTTATAAAATCTCGGATGTCGTAATATACTTTATCTGTTAACAATAATTTTAATTTATTTTTAAATAATTGGTCATTTCCTATGTCAAGTAAGTATCTCGGCAGTTTACTGTACAATTTGGGTGCCATACCGAGAATGCTTTTATTAAATTGACCAGTTTTGTGAGGAAAAGAGCAGACTTTATGTCTGTGGCGTGCGTTTTTGATATGACTAAACATGGCTAAATTAGATCTCACAAACAATATTACTTCGTAAATATATAGTGAAGGTAATGTCATTAAATTTTGGGCTTGAAATATGGGTTTACAGCTTTCTGTACTTTTAAGTTTGAAAATTGACCTAAGGCATTTCTTTTGTGCCTTAAACGCTAGACCAGAATCGGTAGAGTTGCCCCAAAATATAACTCCATATCTCAATATTGAGACGGCTTGGGCATGGTAGAGAGTGATAGCCGCGGAACGGTTCACTACTTTTGATAACATATATAGTGCGTATGAGCATTGTGATAGTCTACTGCATACATGCTCTACATGTGCTTTCCAGGTTAGGCCAGAGTCTATGTAAATACCTAAAAATTTAGTTACTTCAATTTCCTTTATTTTTGTTTTGACATACGTTATTTTCAGGTCATTAATTCTACTGATTCTATTTTTAAATGTCATTACAAAAGTTTTTTCTAAATTTATTAATAGATTATTTTCTATCAGCCATTCAACTAGTTTTACAAGTGCATCATTGAATACATCATTATATTTAGGACCTTGTTCAATTTTGAATATAACAGAACTGTCATCGGCAAACTGTATCATTGGTTGTTGAATGCAATCGGGGAAGTCGTTTATATAAATAATAAATAATAGAGGCCCCAATACGCTACCTTGGGGGACACCGTAGCTTACTTCTCTATATTGAGATTGGTATTTTATGATACATTTTGTTATCGGACAAATTCTTTCTATTTCAGTTGCTTGGATTCTCTTGACTAGGTAGGATTCAATCAATTGTAGAGCAACACCTCTAACACCTAGAGCTTCAAGTTTTTTAAAAAGTGTTGAAAACTCTACATAATCAAAAGCCTTCTTTAAATCCATGTATAGGGCTATGGCGGGTTTATTATTGTCAATATGTTGCAGTATGTGTTTTATAAAATTGTAAATTGCTAAGTTTATAGACTTACCCTTTCGAAATCCAACCTGATTTTCCTGTATAAGGCCCTTTTGTTCCAAATACATGTATAGGGCTTTATGAATACATTTTTCAAATACTTTCGACAGCACAGGTATCTTAGCAACGGGTCTATAGTTTGCCATTTCTGCTTTATCACCTTTTTTGAATAGTGGGCAAATAATTGACACTTTAAGTTTGCTAGGGAAAATTCCTGATTCCGAGCACAAATTGAAAATATAGCTTAATATTTGTACGACGTGCTCCGCTACATGTTTAAGTATTTTTGTAGAAACATCATCATAACCGGTCGTTGACGTATCCTTCAGACTTTTTATTGCGGCGTGAATATCAAAAGGAGTTAATGGAGTCATGAAGAAAGATTGTAATGTAGTGGATTTCATTGAACTATTATGATGTTTTTTTGGACCCTTAACTTGATCCGCGTAGAAGTTGTTAAACTCCATCGCAATGTCTTTCGGACTCGTAAGAGTCTTCCCTTCGCTATGGATTTGTTCTACATAATTTTTTAGTTTAGAATCGCTATTTATATTTTCATTAATGATATTCCAAGTTGTTTTCATTTTATTCGTAGCCATTTTTATAGAGTAGTCATTTTGCGACCTTTGTGTCAGTTTAATAATTTTTTTAAGTCGCCTAGAATAAGATTTAAAGATATGTAAGTTGTTTTTGTTCTTATTATTTCTGTATTTGTGAAGCAATTCTCTTTTTCTCTTCGAACATCTCTTGATACCTTTTGACAACCACCTGACTTTTTGAAAAGTATTAATTTTAACTTTCACAATTGGGAAACAAAGATCATAGAACAATTTAAAAAGTTCAAAAAATTCGTTGTAAGCTATTTCCGGATCGGTACAAGAATAAACATCCGAGAAAGATAATGCTTTTAAGCAATCCTGAAATTTCTTGATGTTTTCTTGTGCGTAGTCTCGCTTCATAACATGGTAAAATGGTAAATTAATTGTTTTTTTCACTGGGCATGATAAGAGTTGGGCCGTATGATCTGATAAGGCAAGATCTATGACCTCACTTTGGCATCCTCTAATGTTGTGTCCGATGTTGTCAATACATTTCTGACTTTGGAGTCGCGTTGGAACTTTTATCGCCAGTCGTAAGTTGTAACTTGATAGCAGTCTCTCAAAGGTAGAACTTGCATTTGATTTGCTAAGCCTATTAATATTAAAGTCCCCGCAAATTAGTAGTTTACTTCGTGTGAGTGCATATTTGTGAAGAATAATTTCTAACTTACCAAAAAATATTTCATAACTCTGAGAGGTGTATTTAGGTGATCTGTAGATACAAATCACTATAATATTATGATCTACCAGTTTTGCAGCACAGCATTCAATAATACCTGAACTATTAATTTCGTGAATATCAGTTAATTCACAGTACTTAAGTGTTTTACGAATGAGAATGCATGAACCCCCGTGTCTGTTTGTTCTACAAGAATAGGAAACTAAATTGAAAGGACATGGCTAAATGGCAGTATGGACGTCTGCCCTGATAATGTATAAATATTGTGTATAGTAATATGTTAAGCCCAGCGTCTGTATTTCCTTATTTCGTTTGAATGAGAAGTCTAGAACTTTTGATTTAGTTAGGATGCATAAAATAAAATCCCTATCTGTCGCCATTTGCAAAACTGTCACAGCACGATTGCTTTTGAAAATAACAAGACGGTCGAGTACAGAAAGGTTTCTACCGACCTTTTCAATTACTTAACTACGAGGTGATAAGTGGAATTAAATAATTATCCTTTAAGATTTATCATTATCTTATCGTCAGGTCACAACTTACTAAATCTATACTACGACGGCCATACTAAATCTACATATACTTATGAATTACCACCATTAGAATATGCAAAATATCACAGCAAGTAGGTGTATCTTTGTACTTACCTACCTGGCCTTAGAGGGTAGTTTATTAAACAATAGATACCTATGCTAACTTTTACGACGGGCTCGGGGATGAGAACGTGGAGGGAGGTGTACTAACTGCAGGAACCCGACTACCTACCTCGCCACCTATAGGTACAATGCTATTTTTTGTCACATTAGCTAGACATTCGCTGATCATAAGTAAACCAGAAGCCAGTATGCCCTTCACAATAGGTTCCTTAGACACAATTGAAATAAAACAGAAAAAATCGTCAATAATTTTTATTTTATCGATTAATGCAACGTCAATACAAGTAGGTATACGTAGGTACTACCGCCATTCTGTTGCCTACTTATAATTATTAGTGTTCAGTCAACCTCAAAAGAACATTGTCTAGAAATGATGCGGGAGCTGACAACGTATCTTGGTGTCTCGCCCACGCCAGGTACCAAATAACAGTCATGACGTGGCAACAGCAGCCAACAGTTCTGTTCCCCACAATACAGCTGCAATAATATGCGATAATATCCTCCAGAGGATCATTGGTGTTTTCACTTTCGTATACAATGTACACATAATATATTTTTTGGCTAATATGCCTTGATTTAATTCGCCCTCTTATGAGTTGTGGTCTTATTCCACCTAATTGGGTTAATGTGTCAAGTTCTGGGCACACTTCAACACTATACACTCCATTTGCCCTCATATGCTCCCCATAATATGACCGGGCTTGTTGAACCTGATAAGGCCCTAACGCCAATAATATAAGCTGGTTATATTCTAGTATGGGAAAATTATTTAATTGAGGCAGGCCTCCATCTACTCTTACAAACATTGATCGTTGCCGATTTAAATTATTTTCCCTGACAATCATTCCTAATCGGTTAGGCTGATTAGTGAACCGCTCAACTCTGTCTATGATTGTATTTGCATTGGGACTGTCTTCAATGAGGATGTGGAATTTATTTATCAAGGCAGCAGCGATCCTGAAGTCAGCCATCAGATGTGGGGATGCAATATTGAAAAACCGCTGTCGAAACAATTTAAAATCACGCTTAAAGCGTCCATTAACTACTTCGACTACCCATCTGCATAACGTTACCTTTCTACTTCTATTTGCTTGTTCAGTGGATAATTGTGTTTGACCTGCGTCAAGTGATTCCGGTTTTTTTATTTGGTATCCTAACCCTTGCAAAAGTGATATGGAGTCTCGGAACCCTCTGTCCAATACAAATACATCATTTTGTTGAAAGAGTTGACGATATGGAGAATCTTCACTTGCAAATAAACTATTCATAATTTCAGCATCAGTTTGGGTAGCAGCATAAGGACCAATAGCATCAATAATGTGCCCATCACATGATACAATCAAAAAGGGTTTTACTAAATTGTCATATTTATGCAAACTGTATGTTTTTTTTTGGAATAGGTAGTTAGAACTCTTTTGCAAATAAATGTAAGTACCGTCAAATATTGCTATAGCTGGCCTATTTTGAGTGTTGCCAAGAAGTGCATTAGGTATGCTTAAATTCCTGTTGACCATGTCACCATGAGTTATATGGCTGGGACCTAGCAACCCTGGTACAAAATGTTCCAATAAATGCCCTCTCACTTTTTTCAATATCACAGATAGGGTTGGACGGGACACTGCAAAAATTGTAGATAGTCGTCTATGTGTTTCCCCTGTCCTCAATTTAGACAGATATATAGCCAAAGCATTTTTGGGTTTCTTAAATGACAGGGGAGGTAAACTGTTGAACAATTCTAAAAACTCATTCACAGTTAAGCCAGTCCAGTAATGACATATGGCATTGCCCATTTCAGAGACCTTTTCAAAATTAAATATTGCTTGAGTGGACTTAGCTATGGACAGTAAGTCTTCTATTTGATTCGCAGTAAAAGTTGAAAAGTTGTTGTTATTTTCAATTAACAGGTGCCAAATATTTAAATCAAGGTGTGAGGCACAGACTCTAGTACTGCGAGGAATATAAAAATTGTATTTTTCTATGAGCATCTGTTTTATAAAATCCGGGATCACATGTAGAATTTGGTCAAAGGCACAATTGTTAAAAACACAGTGAGTTGACGTGTTTGCTGATCGCTTATAGTTTGGCAGGTTTATTTCAGGTTCAGTTCTAGCTGCGGGTGCAGGTATATTATGTTCAGGTTGGTTAAAACGGTTCTGATCTTGATTTATACGCCTTTCATGTCTCACCCAACAGGGATGGCAAGCATAGTTCAAAACCTGAAACAATGATATTATTAACTACATACCCTGTCTGAAAATTAAAAAATTAAGTATCCTGTTGGGTGAATGTTAGGGCATTTTATGTATCTCTTTAAGTATTTTATGTTTTTCATGAGATTTCAAAAAGTAATCATTACATAAGTAATCAACCGAATAACTCTTTGTTTTAGTTATATCTATTTACAGTAATATGGGTACATAAGAGAATGAATCTATATTAAACCAATGTGGAAAAAAAGATGGTAAGTTTCATACCTGATAAAAAGCTGGATGTGACCTTGATAAAGTCTCCATCATTGAGTGATTTCTATCTACTTGATGATGCTGAGAGTTTCTTACGGAACGGCCACAAGTGATGCACACCATGGTATGCCCCAACAGACGAACTTCATTTGGATTTTGCGAAAGCAGAACATAGCATTGATGACAGATATTAGCATCCAAAGGAACCTAAAATAAAATAATGTATTGTAATGTTGCTTAGTCAAATTCACTATACACAATAATAAAACAGAGTGAAAAGACAGGTAATGTGGTTTATCTTTGAGGTGAAACTTATAACTTGCTTGCTATCCTACAGATGTACCTAGGTACTGGAAATACCTACCTACCAATTACCTCATGGTAGAGGGAGATATCATGCAGGTTCAAAACTCAAACTTACTAGACTTTAGACTTACCTCAATTGTTAACCACCCTGCCAGAATAGTGAGCAGAAGTGCAGGCAAGGAAGCCGTGAGATGCCTCCGTAGTCTTAGCGTAGCTACACCACAGTTGATGCATCTCATGATGATGCTCCAAAGCTTTAGTCGTATGTAAGTGAATATCAGTCCGTGAAGCGTAGCGAGGGTCGATCGGAAGGTGGCACCTTCGTTCAACAAATCCAATAAAAA
>SJJU01020382.1:0-27126 GCA_012932125.1 Conopomorpha cramerella
ACATAGGCCTCTCCAATTACACGCAACTGTGATCTGTTTTCGGCTTCTCGCATCCAGCTTCTGCCAGCCATCTTGCGTAGATCATCAGTCCACCTTGCCTGAGGGCGTCCTACACTCCGTTTGCCGAGAAGCGGTCTCCACTCGAGAAGTCGTTTTCCCTAACGGTCATCGCTTCTACGGCAAATATGACCAGCCCACTGCCACTCGTTCATTAGGTACCTATTCATCCCAGTGACTTGAAGACCTCACAGACTCCATCACGGTTATCATCATCATAATTTTCCTGGTCTTATCCCACACTAGGTGTGGTCGACGCAACACGTTTCCTTTCGCCATTAATCTCTGTCATGCGTCATCTCTGCAGTTACACCTTTCACACAGTCCATCCATACCTTCTTTGGTCTCCCTCTTCCCTTGTATCCTTCCACATTCATATCCAGATACAAATACAAGCCTGCAGTAGTGTGCACTGACTTTTACGACAAGGTAGGCAATAATCCCAAGGATTGACTCCTATGTATAGGTAACTTGTCTTTACGAAATATACCTAGGTCACCCTAGGTACTCACAAAAAAAACACAGTAATTCGTTAGTCTATGTCGTGAGTACAACAAAAATAGATCTAGCAACAACTCTATTAGTAGGTCGGGTAGCCAAAATAATTAGTAAGGTAAGCAGTATCTTTTTGCCTATATGGTGTGCACGCCACTGCAAGCCTGGTGATAAAAGACAGAAGAATCAAATGATCATAATATGAGACTCTTCTTAATCACAAATCTCGACTCCAGAAAGTTTGTCTTGTTAGAACTTCGGCTGCAGAAAAGAGGTGCCAGCTTTGAGAAATGTTGGTATTCGGTTATTGTTATAAGCAGATAGGAAAATATAATACAGACGGAACACAAAACCAAAGCAAAGGTAAAAATAAATCTTAAACAAAGCCCTAACCTTTGACCCTGGAAAGCAAAAATTTTGCACAGCGGTTCTTTTTATGCAGTTTATGTGATATAAGAAAGTATTTTTCAAAATTCATCCCCTAAAGAGGTAAAAAGGGCGGTATAAGTTGATATAAGAAAAACGTTAATTTTGAAGTTATGGTTATAAAACTTGGTGGTGGAATTTTTAAATAGAAATGAAACTGCGCGAAATAAATCGCGTGACGTCCTCTAGTCTATCTATCTATCTATATAAATAAAAATGAATTGATGTTCGTTAGTCTCGCTTAAACTCGAGAACGGCTGGACCGATTTGGCTAATTTTGGCTAGTCTTGAATTACACGTGGAAGTCCAGGGAAGGTTTAAAAGGTGTATTTCTTCGAATACACGGACTACAAAGGCAAAACTATTAAGTCATATTTATGTTAAGTATACCTTGCCTGTAAGTAAGCCTTGGCGATTTGAAAAGATGCCAGTTTCTTCCCGGTTCTTCTGGCCAGTAAAAGAAATTAATTCAAACCGACGGTTCGACCGGACGATTACTTATGTTTTAAAGTCATAAATGACGTTCATCAAGCTTTGTGTTATGCTACTGTATAAAATGTTATAGCACTTATAACGATGAAATAAAGAATTTTGACTTTGACTTTGAAACAAAAAATGTTTGCCGGGATAGCTAGTGTCTAGAGGTATATGAAAAAACAAAAGTTTTGCTGCCAGTATAATTCATTTACACATAACACATTGTCTCAGGTAATGGTTTCTGTGTAAAAGAGACATACTAATGCAAGCAACACTTAAGTTTCTTATTGTTTCAAAGTACGGGTTTAAGAATTAGGGTCGGCTAGACGGTACCCTTTGAGCGCGGAACCCTAAAAACGTTTATGACTTTTTTACGGCAGGAGACCTAATTACAGAGTAATAAAACAAGTTTTTTCTTCGATCTTGTTTTAGTCTATAAACTGCACGCTTAAGCTTTAAGTTAATCACGAGAATTACGCTTATTACTGAGCAGAAGTTTAATTTGAACGTTCGATTTTATTTACGAAACAAAGTAAGTAATATAAGTTCTCTTTTTATTCTTAACTAGCTTTCCGCCCGCGGCTTCGCCGGCATGGACTTCGTTTATATTGCGGTATAAAGAAATATTTTTGGTTTCCCTCGGGAATATCAATTTTTTCCAGAATAAAAAGTACCCTATTATTTAAACCGGACTTCTAACTATACGTCTGCAAAATTTCAAAGCAATCGGTTCAGTAGTTACGGCGTGAAAGCGGAACAAACAAACAAACTCACTTTCCCATTTATAATATTGGTAAGATAAGAATTATGGACATAACTAAGTGGCACAAGGATGTGTTCGCGTGTGAGTTTGTAGCTGCTAGCCAACCATATAATAAAAAATCCATAGAATAAAGTACTTGAAACTCTTTCGTTCACTACTCGTGTTTTTGACAGATTGTTTTTTTTTAGAAAACTATGTTAGTCTAGTATATATTACCTCTTACTCTTTCCCTCGCACGTAGCTTAGAACCAGGAGAAGGATATAGGATACTTTTTATCCCGTTCCTGTGGGACGCGTCGCTATATGTATAGAGGGTGTTACAATTTGTATGAAATACTGAAACTACGCGAATGTAATCCCGTGGCTTCCACTAGTTGTATAATATGAAGGGTACAAGCAAAGAACAAGAAATTTCACCTTTTTTGGTTTTAAATGGAAGAAACTTATTGTCTATGGTAATTTTGAATCATTAGCTTTTAAAGAAAACAACTAGGTAGATAGCGCAAAAAAGGAGGTTTTGTTTTTGGTTGAAAGGAAAAAAACTAGGAATGTCCATAACTTTCAAACTTTTGAATGTGTAAGTATTTCTCAAAATCAACTCATTAGGACGTTCCCTATTCTTTCCCTCTACCCTTCATATGGAATATTACCCGTCAAAACAAAACTTAAGTTGATGTATTAATGACCAGACAGTATGTGCTGGGTATAAATAAGCTCAGCTCCACACAAACATATTCATACACCCACTCACAAAGAAGGCGTAAAAGGAATTCTTATCCCGTGGGTGGAGGGAACAAATACAAACAGACCTCCTTATTTTTAAACTCCTATTGTTACCTGACCACCTGGTCCAATTTTTTACAGATATGATACTTTATATTATTATTTATAGACACCTACTATGGTTAGATCTGGCAATTAGTCACTGCCATTCCCAGGAATTTATTTATTTATTTATTTTAAAATCTTTATTGCAGAATAATACAATTGGCGGACTTAATGCTAAGGCATTTTCTACCAGTCAACCCAAGTTGTGGTAAAAAGTTCTGTGTGCAGTAGAGAAAGTAAACATAAAAAAAAACACAAAGAATTAAAATACATGTGGAATGAATGGATGTGGAATGACTTGCCAGAGTCTGTGTTTCCTGCGCAGTACAGTCTGAAGGTATTCAAGTCACTGGGGTGAATAGGTACCTAATGAACAAGTGTGCTCCATCGTAGACCACATCGCTGCTTAACTTCAGGCAGGATGGTGGTCAAACGCTTGTTCATAGTGATTAAAAAAATCATAACTAAGTAGGTTTATAATAATAATGTGAATGAACCTTATACTATGTTAGTGATTTATGTACGTACATAACCCTAAATTTACCTATGGATAGCAGTGGCATACATACATACATACACTTCTGTCTCCCAGAGGGGTAGGCAGAGACTACAGATCTCCATTTGTCACGGTCCTGACATACCTCTTTCGCTTCATCAACATTCATATATCTTTTCATACATGACCTTCGGTTTCGAGTACTTTTCACGCCACCTTCGGCCAGAACAGTGCAGTAGCAGCACAGCTAGCAGTGGCGTGCACTGAAATTTACGACAAGGTAGGCAGTAATCCTCAAGGATTTACACCTATGTATAGGTAACTTGTCTTTACGAAACACAGGCACCTACCTACCTATCTACTCACGCACAAAACACAGCCCCCCTAGCACAGCGCTCCAAGAAATAAGTGACAAGACATATAACCCGCTGCGATTTGTTGAAACTAGCTGAGTCGCACAAAGCGTGACATAACAGCCAATCAGAGCGCGTATTTGTTCTTTGTCATGTCTTTCTTGAGGCGCGTGCTCGGCCTGCTGGGCCTTCGTTAGCCTGTGTCGTGAGTCGGTACAACAAAAGAAGATCTAACAACAACTCTATTATTAGGTCGTGAAGCTACAATACTTAGGGAGGCAGTGTCTTTTTGCCTATATGGTGTGCACGCCGCTGATGGATAGGCCGTATGGTGACAGCGAATACAATGCATGTTGTCAGCACCCCAGCCCAACTCCGCAATGGGGAAATTTTCATTGACGTTTTTCTGACAGATTTCCGGGGGGAGAACTGTCATTACTGTCAAACTTTGTTAGGAAAGTATGACAGTAATGGCAGAGAAACGTCAGAGAAAATTCCCCATTACCCTAAAACATTAATAAAGTAGAGCGAGGTCTAAAAAATGAAATTTAATACATCGAATGACATTCATATGACCTTCAACATTGGTTTCCACCTTCGGATGGTACACCAGACTCCTGCTCGACCAGTAATTAAGTACGTATATTAATTACGACTCGGTACTTAAACATTACTAAGAAGGAGTAGGTATACCTCTGTCTGGCTTAGTAATGTTTAATTACCTACTAACCCCCTTACCAATAAAAGCGTTATCTACTACGAGTATATAAAAATAAGTCGGGTTTTCCTCCCTGACGCTATAACTTCAGAACGCACGAACCGATTTCCACGGTTTTGCATTCGTTGGAAAGGTCTCAGCCTCCGTAAGGTTTATAGCAAAGAAAATTTAAGAAAAATTTCAACAGAAAAGCGGGAAAACGAAACCGTGTTTGCTAGTCACTTATACAACGGTTATAATACGTCTACAAGAACTGGTTATTCCGTATTTGACATACAACTGACAAGTTAATTTGAGCTTTGTGTATCTTCGAAATAGCAATTCCGCCATTATTGCAATACTTTTCAGTCAAATATTACAATACTTTTATTGCATTAGGCACTTATGTATCACAGATAACATAATACTAACCTCTACCTACCAGTATCTTTAAAATGCACGGAATTGATGCTAACCTCGTTTTACAGATAGGTACGCACAGTGCTACAATGTAGTGCACTCCGCGGTATCTCCAGTCCTATAACGATTATTGCATAAAACAAAGTAAAGTTTGTACACCATTTATAAATCCAGAAAGACTCGTTTTAACCCAAGTATGTTCCTTTACGAAACAGAAAGTATTAAAAAAGGTACTGACAAAGGAATACTGAAGGCTAGACATTATTACAAAGTAGGTATAAAACAAAGTCACTTAGGTACTTTGTGTGGTAGTAGTACCTAAGTGACTTTGTTTTATACTACGTATAGATTGTGAACACCTCAACTTGTAAATATTGTTTAAAGCAAATCTTGTTTTAACCCAAGTATGTTCCTTTGCGAAACAGAAAGTATTAAAAAAGGTACTGACAAAGGAATACTGAAGGCTAGACATTATTGCAAAGTATAAAACAAAGTAAGTGACTTTGTTTTATACTACGTATTGATTGTGAACACCTCAACTTATAAATGAGGAGGTTAGGATCAAAACGTATTAATTTAGGTGTAACCAAATTTGATGAAAAAAAAATAGGAAAACTTATACTACTCTTAGGCCCTTTCAGAAGAAAAACATAAATAATCCATTCCCTTGTACATATATGAAATCTATTATTTCTCAAAAACAATTTTAAAAATAGTACATGGTAGTGAAGTTATATATTTGAAAATGTACAGAAACCCATAGGGGAAGAAAAGCAAATTAATACGTTTTGATTTTAACCTCCTCATATATTGTTTAAATCAAATCTAAGCCCATCGAACCGCAAAATAATTGAAACACTCTTCTAATTCCAGAATGGCTGCAGCCTGCTCCAGCGCGCGGCGGCTGACGGGCACGTGGAGGTGGTACAGCTGCTGCTGCAGCACGGCGCAGACCCTAACCGCCAGGATCTTGTCGTAAGTAGAATCTATACTGACGAGCCGTGTGGTGAAAGCGTGTATAATTCTGTGTTTCCTGCGCATTTACTGATATAGTGATAAGCTTAATTTTTTTTTAAACGCGCACTGTTGACGAATTTCTCTATTTTTTTTTTAAATTGTTTATAAGGCTACTAGCCTTCGAAGGTTCTTCTTAGAAGGTTCTTAAGAGAATTGGTCGGGAAATTATACTAATTCGAAATTAATATTAATAGTTAAGACTAGATATTAAAAAATATGTTGCTGACTCCGGTGTTATGTGTTTAAGGTTACCACTTGAGGTCGCCCAGAAGGACATATGTTGACCAGATTGGTGTCGTCCTGGCCGAAGGTGGCGTGAAAAGTACTCGAAACCGGAGGTCATGTATGAAAAGATGTATGAATGTAGATAAAGCGAAAGCGGTATGTCAGGACCGTGACAAATGGAGATCTGTAGTCTCTGCCTACCCCTCTGGGAGACAGGCGTGAAGTGTATGCATGTATGTTACCGCTTCGCAGTGGCGTGCACACCATATAGACAAAAAGACACTGCCTACCTTAGTATTTTCGCTACCCGACCTACTAATAGAGTTATTGCTAGATCTTATTTTGTTGTACTCACGACACAGGCTAACAAAGGTTCTGTGTTTTGTTGGTGAGTAGCTATGTAGGTACCTATATTTCGTAAAGACAAGTTACCTATACTAGTCAATCCTTGGGGATTACTGCCTAAATAAAAATACATTTCACGCCTTTTAATCCCAAAGCGGGGTAGGCAGAGGCATTTGCTTAGTAAGCAAATGCCCACGGTTCACCAAGCGTATTTATCCCAACGTGACAGGGGGTGAGCCCATAGCCGTTATAGGGTTCACACACCTTGTGATGTGTGGGTTTCATCACGATGTTGTCCTTCACCGTACGAGCGTTGCGTTGCGTACATAGGCTCTGAAAAAGAGTCCCGTTGGTACACGTCCAGTAGCCGGACTCGAACCCGCGACCTCCCGGTTACAAGTCAAGTATCCGACCAACTGGACCACAGACGCTCCTAAAAGCCAGTGCACGCCACTGCCACTTCGCTGCCTTTCGTTAAATCTTTTGCAAATAACAATCAACGACTGAGTTCGGCGGCAGAACACAAAGCAGGTTCATCGGGGATCAGCGGCACCCCACACCAGTCTGTCACGCCACTATCGCCTCTCGGGCGTTTATCAGATGCGGCGAGATAATGTCATTGCAACTCAAACGCTTTGCTTGCGGGAAGTCGTTAATTACCCCGTCTACCCACGTACCTGTAATGCAGTGGAAACACAACTCTATACGAATGGGATACGAATTATTTTTCAAATGAATCCCTGTCGTTTCTTTAGGGATATAGTAGTAATTATAAGTCGAGATAACTCTATGAAGCAACGCAGGCTTTGATCAAAAGCCAATTAGCGACTGTCGCAGAGGAAAATTGTTCAGTTTTTTTCAAGGAGTTATTCCGTTTTAGTTTCGCTTAGAGTAGTGATGTGGTAGTTAAGACACATAAGGTCCTGACGCAATTCCTTCGGGTACTACCAGGATCCGCCGAGTATGCGACTCGAAGGTCATCGTGGGGGTTTAGTCGGTAAGAGCCCGACACTACCCCGTTCGCTGTCCCCATGGCGGCGGGGTGTCCATGAGGATTCCCCTACGTAAAAAAAAAAGTTACGACAGATAAATAATTTCATTTTCTGTACAGTAAATAATGTGAAAACAACGGAGTGAAATATCAAATATATTTTCCGCACCAGACATAAATAGTAACATATACGTAATGATACTACGTCGATGCATGGTTTAATGCGAGGATTCCTACTTCTAAGAGAGGAGGCCTATTGTGAGAAATTATTGGAGTTTTATTCTATAAATCTAAGTTTGAAAATGATTAAATAGTAGGTACGTAAATTGCGGATGCTGCCAAAGATTCTTCTTTAAAAAAAACCTAGTATTGTCACCACTTACTCAAATGCAGTTAGGACGATGAGGAAAAGAGACGCCCTCAGGCAAGGTGGACTGATGATATACGCAAAATGGCTGGCAGAAGCTGGATGCGATAAGCCGAAAACAGAATTTTACATCCACGAACATAAATGAAATTCAAATCATCTCTTTTTTAAGGAAACGCGCACTGACATAATATTAAATGTTTAAAACGGATATTATAGCGCGAAGGTTAACCAAAGATAAGCATTCAGCTTACCTTGGTTGTTTGCCCGACGTTTCGACACAGTTACATGTGTCGTGGTCGCGAGCTGACTATCTTTGGTTAATCTTCGCGCTATAACACCCGTTTTAAACATTTAATATCAAATCATCTCATTTTGTTGAGCGTCTGTGGTCCAGTTGGTCGGATACTTGACTTGTAACCGGGAGGTCCCGGGTTCGAGTCCGGCTATTGGACGTGTACCAATGGGGCTCTTTTTCAGAGCCTATGTACGCAACGCAACGCTCGTACGGTGAAGGACAACATCGTGAGGAAACCCGCACACCACAAGGTGTGTGAACCCTATAACGGCGATGGGCTCACCCCCTGTCACGGTGGGTTAAATACGCTCGGTGAACCGTGGGTACTTGCTTTAGCAAGTGCCTCTGCCTACCCCTCTTTGGGATTAAAGGCGTGAAGTATATTTTTTTTCATCTCATTTTCAATATCCCTCTTCACCCCCGCAGCACGGCAACACGGCCCTCCACGAGGCGTCATGGAAGGGCTACTCGCGGTGCGCGGCGGCGCTGGCGGCGGCCGGCGCGGACCTCGCCGCGCGCAACGCCGGCGGGTTCGCGCCGCTGCACCTCGCCTGCCAGAACGGACACAACCAGACGTGCCGGGAGCTCCTCATCGCGGGAGCGCCGCCTGATTTGCAGAATAATGTAAGTTGTATTTTGATGAACAGTTTTGCACTGTCACTATACTAACTTACGATTTAAGCATAAAAGTATTTACGATAAATGTGATATGTGACCTACAGGGCATCATGTAATATCTCCAAAGTTTATATTTAGCCTTTTAGATATTATGGATGTGTTTTATGACGAGTATGTATGAAACAAAAGTTACAATAATGTTTGTACATAAATAGTAAGAGGATGCTATTTATTCCGACTCGTCATTTCATTAACATCTCTAGAGCGCTGTAATATTATGGCCGTTCGACGTACAGTTCATTCTCTGGACACATTGCCTACTTGCTTTTCCCCAGAGCTTTGTAATCATTTGTGATTATAAAAACGTCTAATTGATAGTACCTACATGAAATATGTGTGTTGACTTGCAGTACGGCGACACGTCGCTGCACACGGCGGCGCGGTACGGGCACGCGGGCGTGACGCGCATCCTGCTGTCGGCGGCGAGCCGGCCCGCGCTGCAGAACAAGAACGGCGACTCCGCGCTGCACATCGCCGCCGCCATGGCGCGCCGCAAGCTCACGCGCATCCTGCTGCAGGCCGGCTGCGACAAGGCGCTGCGCAACCTCCAGGGCGAGACCGCCCGGGACATCGCCAACAGGAAGGGCCTCGAAGAGATCATCGCCATACTCAACACGCCCGTAGCCAAAGTGTCGCCCAAGAAGAAAAGAGACAAAAGCAGCGAACGGGTGCTTGACGAGGTTGACGCGAAACCGAAAGATAAAGGGAAGAAGAAGAAGAATGTCACGTTTGACACTCCGCCGCCGGCGCAGTGGTCGCCGTACGGGTGTCACTACTACCCGGATCCGAAATTCTTCCCGAAACCAAAGCTAAGCTCCCTACCCACCGAACCACTACAGAAGGGAGAACAGTACTACCTCGATCTTGCGGGCAACATCAGGAAGGGCCCCATCGGCGCCGGGTACACGTGCTACTGTGCGCCGTTCTTTAAGCACATGGAGGACAAAATGAGCGCAGACAAGAAAGACATCAAAAAACATATGGATAGAGAACACGAGAAGCTGGACCAGAAGGTCACGGATTTGGAAATGAAGACTAAAGGTCAGATATCGGAGCTGACGAGGTTCGTCGCCGCCGAGAGGGCGATGTGTAAAGAGAGACACCAGCATTTGGAACAGTGGCTTACTAGGGGCATGATGTTCCGAGCGTCAGAAAGAGTGAGAAAACTCGACTTCAGTCCTAAAGGCTCCTTAGACATCCCACCGCTACAGAGAACGAGAAGTTTAGAAGTGCTCGATTCGCAAACACAAGAGTGGAATCATGTGGGAAAAATTATAAGAAACTTCAATAGAAATTCTGAATATTTTGAAAGTCCACACCTACATGAGAGCAAAGACACGTCTAAAAGTTCCGAGTTACTGGACCAAAGCTTACCAACCACACAGCGTAACTACTTGAGGAATTCTAAGAGCAGTGATCAATTAGACTCTAGTTCGCGAAACTCCAGCATGAGAAATCCAAGATCACTGAATGCCTCATCCCGCGCGAGCCCGGTCCCGGAAAATAGTCCGCAGAATGTAACCGCAGAAATCCATGTGAAAGCTAACAGAGTGTCTATATCCCAGTCACCCACAAACGTTGAAGTTTCTAGTCCCACCGAGCGAGTAGGAGCAACGAGCCGACTATCAAATCCTAAGTCACCTAGCTGTAGTACGAGGGAGATCAGAACCAGCGACTCTGAAGGCGAAAGATCAAGAAGTTCCACGAGATTCAGTCCCCAACCTCCCTCGATGTGGAAGAGCCAAGTGTTACAGCGGACAACTGACGACATCCGTAAACGAGTATTGGAAAAAGAAATGTCCGAGGCAATCTGCAAGAGTAACAAGTCCTTGGATATATCTCAAGATGGTTACGTGAAGTTTCAGAAGTCCAACTGCCCACAGATGGATGGTAACACGGAAGGGTCGAGACGATCAGTCCAGGAATTGGTAGCGCGGGTGGAACAGCAGCAAATAAGGAGCCTGTCGCCGGAGCCGATGCCTTTGCCACGGAAGCCGATGCCCACCGAAGTAGAATCGCACATAGCTCCAGTACAACCTAGTCCTAGCATATTAAAAATGCCGCAGCAACCTCTTAGACCAGCTCCCATGCTAAAAGAAAAGCAACCAAAATCTAAAAGATTCAGTCTACACAACTTAATACCATTTCCGACAAGAAAGACTTTTCAGAACCCGTCAAAGGACAGCGGAAACAACTCAGAAAGCAGCGACGAGGAGGACAACCCGATCAGAACCTCGACCCAGCCCGGGCCGATGAGGAACAGCAACCTGCTGCAAACCCTGCCCATGCCCAACTACGAGACGATGTCGAACACGTCCTCGCCGCCACCGCAGCATCTCAACGCCAACTACCCAGCGGAGTTGCGTTCCATGATACCTAAAGATGCGTACTTCCACGAGATACCGAACCGTCAGATGCCGTTCATGGCGGAGAGGTCGGCGCGGGACCGCGGGCCGCTGCGCCGCGCGCCCGCCGCCGCCGCCGCCGTGCTCGACGCCATGATGCAGGACCACATCATGCGCGAGATGGACCGCATACCGCACTTTTACAGCGAACATCTCAACCAGAACACGGAAGTCGAAATCGCACAGAACGAGCACTTTCGCGACCAATACTATAGCGATCGTCCGCCGATATACCCGAATGTGAGGAAGCCCATACCGGACCATAACTTGCTTCACAGCAGGCTGCAGTCGCTGGCTATCAATACGCACTTGACAGATACTCACAGTCAAGCAGACAGGGAGTCTCACAACGACTCCGGTTATAGTACAAAAGTGTATGGTAGCTCGCAGGGTCCGTCCCCGAGCCTGTCGGGGCATATTGAGGATAACTTATCCGGCCAGAGGATAAACATCATGCCCAATGGCAAAGGCATTCACGCGCACATTGGAGCGTCCAGCTTGGTGTGATTTGGTGATCTGGGTATAGAGTCAAGTCGATGAGCTCCTCGGACCAGGACTCTCAAAATATCCAGCTAAAAATATCCCCTAGTGTCGGTAGTTCGGTTGAGTTTGGTCGGTGTTCAACAAAAGTAAACCTTAATTTCAGTGGCGTGCACTGGCTTTTACGATACGGTAGGCAGCAATCCCCAAGGATTGATACCTATGTATCCACTCACTAACAAAACACCTTCGTTAGGCTATGTCGTGACTCGTGAGTACAACAAAAAAAGATCTAGCAATAACATATTATTAGGTCGGGTCGCCAAAATACTAAGGTGTCTTTTGCCTATATGGTGTGCACGCCACTGCTTAATTTGTAGAGAAGCTCATTAACAGTTTGCGCCGTTCTTGATGGTACATTTTGAATTAACCACCAGAAAAATATCCAAATTACTAAGACTAGAGGGAAAATATAAGTATTGCATGAGATTTTAACGTTTTATAAATTGTGTTCTTAGAGTTTCACCAAGCACTGAAATAATTTTGTAGTGAAAAATACGTAGGACCTACTGCGTGTAAAAGGACCCCGAGCAATGGTCAATGGATTTTTTTAATTTCCCCGCATTGTCGTCATAGTAAAAGTTGTTCATATTGACGAGCCCAACAACGTTTCTAAGACCATTGCTCGGGGTCCTCTTACACGAAGTATAACAGAGTACAAATTTTAATAGTGTACAAGTAGATGCCATGCATAGATTCATGATTCCCGGTTCAAATTATCATTTTATTGTATACTTACTTACATTTGATTGATTTACAAAATTATTATAAATTGTTAATATTTTTTTGTTTGTTTTATCTGTGGCTTTTAATAAGATTATAAGTACTAGTAATATTTATTGATCCCTAACTATAAGTTAAAAATTTATAAAATGTCTCTTATAATTTTATATTTTTGTAATAATACTACTGTAATGAAATTAAAATGCACTTGAAGTGTCACAACTAAAAAGAGTTTTATTTCGTACTGGTGGACGCGACAGACGTTGTCCAGTCTTCACTATCAATATCTAAATTAGTATAACCACAAGGGTGGCATGTGTCCAGCAGTGGATGTAATTTTTCATAAAAACCTTCTGCAGTCATTAATAAGCACAACAAAGAAAGAATTAGCGAAATCGGTCCACCCGTTCCGGATTTATGCGGTTACCAAAACACATTTTGGGATTAATTTTTATATTATTAGAAATGTCTACATTTCTATACTAAATCATTATTCAAAGTAGGTCGTGAAAATAATAAATCAATGTAATAAATATCGCTATTTATTTTACATCTCAACAGATAACATAATTACTGTACCTAAGAATAATGGGCCGCATTTGGAGATATTTCAGTTTCAGATTGAGCCACTAGATGGCGCTTCTTTCATCCCAAAAAGTTTTTAAATAAATCATTGAATTTGAATTAAAAATTATATCCCAAATTGTATTCGGTACTTAAATTTGAATGAAACTGTTTCTAAGGCTGATATTCAGAGTCATAAGAAGATGAATTCGATATATGTCTCAGAACATTGTAATCATAGTCTCAGCAAAGAATTTGTATTCACAGTTGACATAGATCGACTTCATCTTGTGACTCTGAATATCCGCCTTAGAAACAGTTTTATTTGTAAATTATGAGTGAAATATAAGTACCGAATACAATTTGGAATGTAATTTTTAATTCAAATTCAATGATTTATTAAAAATCTTTTTTGGGATAAAAGAAGCGCCATCTGGTGAGAATCTCCGGAGATTCTCGCGAGAACTCTATCGAGAACTTCTTTTGGGTACATACTCTCACAAAGTTCTCAAATAGTTCTCACTATAGTTCTCGCGCTCGATACTGACTGAAGAAACATGCGAGTGTGGAGTTAATACACGTTCTCGCCTGTTCTCATGTTCTCGCGCACCTTTGTCTCGCGCCAAAAAACCGACAAAAAGTGGAGAACAACGCGAGAACGCGAGAAGAATACGCGATTCGGTTCTACATTCACGTTTCTCGCGAGAATGTGGAGCGCCCATTATAAATAATTTACTCTTTCAGAAAAACTTTTTTCCCTATAAAAGTCACTAATACTGCTATGATACAACGCTATCCCATTTAAAACCGAGGACTTGGCCCCAACAATTTTAACAGCGACATAATCTCCCGGCTTCACCAAACATTCGCCGCCATCTTGCGACGGCAGCGCCATCTGTTCGAAAACTACTTTAAGGTACATTTCGTTTCTACCCATAATTTGGCCCGTTTTTGGGACCACGCCCTCTACTAGAACGAGATGGGTAGATCCCACTTCTCTCTCGTTTATGATTTGACACTTGTTTCGGTAGATTTCTATCATTCGCTGGTGACGGGCCCTTTTCACTGATTCCGGCACGTCGTCCTTGAAGCGGCGGTAAGCTGTCGTTTTCTAGAAAATAAATTAAATAATTGTGAGAAAAATTATTATTATTATTGTAAATGAGAGCGTCTGTGGTACAGTTGGTCGGATACTTGACTTGAAACCGGGAGGTCGCGGGTTCGAGTCCGGCTACTGGACGTGTACCAATGGGATTCTTTTTCAGAGCCTATGTACGCAACGCAACGCTCGTACGGTGAAGGATAACATCGTGATGAAACCCGCACACCACAAGGTGTGTGCACCCTATAACGGTGATGGGCTCACCCCCTGTCACGCTGGGTTAAATACGCTTGGTGAACTGTGGGCACTTGCTTATTAAGCTAGTGTCTCTGCCTACTCCGCTTTGGGATTAGAAGGCGTAAAGTGTATTGAAGTGTGAATATGTACGACGAATAATCTTTTAGTAGTGTAGTAATCAGAATCTAGAAAGTAAGGGGCAGATTATTAAAAGGACCTTGTGAAGAGTATTGGGTAAGAGTATTCTTTACAGTTCTTTGGCGTGATTCCCAATTGCCCACCCCCTTTAAAAATAATAGAGTATGTACACAGAAATATAAATATGTACATATAGGCTGCATTCATTCCAAAAATAAGTCTGTCGCACGATCACAAACATTTACAAAAAAAAGGTGTTCTCCGCGGCGGGGAATCGAACCCCGGTCTCCCGCGTGACAGGCGGGGATACTGACCACTATACTACCGCGGATATGAGAAACAGTATGAAATTTTCCAATACATAAATTAATTTCAAACATCACTTTGGTAATTGTAATAAAATATCGAACCAAATGTTTGGCTTTATTCAGCTTAAAATTCAGAGATTGTTTGACATTGACATAATACATATTTCTGTAACTTATGGCTAAACGATACCACAATCTCCCCTGGTTTTAAGAACAATCGTAGTCCTGAAGATGAGTAGGGGCCCTCCGTTCTCGCGTAGATCTGCGGAAATTATTTAATTCTTCCGCAACAGGGGCATTCTGTGTTCCTTGTTCCGGGGTATGATCTGAGGACTGTGGCACTTGATCATCAGCGTCCTCATAGTCGCTGGCATCGTCATTTACAGGCGGAAGTGGGGCAAGTTGTCGGTTAGACACCGTAGTTTCGCGCCCATCAGCCAGTCTTATAAATGAGTATGTTGGGTTAGCTTCTAGCAGCTCCGCCTCTTCGACTAAAGGGTCATATTTCGATGTTCTTACATTAATTTTCCTTAGGACAGGGCCAGGCTTTAATAGCCAAGTAGGAATTGAGTCCCCACTTGGTGAGCGTCGCGGATGCCCAAACATCCGCTCATGAGGTGTAGCGTTCGTGGAGGTGCATAGCAGCGATCGTATCGAATGCAAAGCGACGGATAGTGCTCGTTCCCAATTGTTTATATCTGTATCATTTGAGCGAAGGTGTAATTGAATCGCTCGCCACAGAGTACCATTTAGTCGCTCGACTTGCCCGTTCCCTTGTGGATTGTAAGGCGTGGTACGACTACAAGAAATCCCAGAGCGTGTTAAAAAATTCCAACCATCCTTGCACGGGAACGCGAATGGGAACCTCGTGAATTCGTCAATAACAGTGAGGATATATTTATTTTGTGAGTTAGATGGTAAAGGCCCTTTAAAGTCTATGTTTAATCGTTCCATAGGAGCTATCGCCTTAATTAGACGCCCTTCGGTCTTGCAAAATCTGGGTTTAATTTCAGCGCATATCCTACAAGCAAGTGTCATAGATTTGATTTCTTCTATCGAATATGGAAGATTCTTAGAGCGAACCCAGTGCGTCATTCGAGCTATGCCTGGGTGACAAAGGCGATTGTGCAAGTCATAAAGCCTGTTCGTCTCAGTCGACGCACACACCCTTGACAGTGCATCAGCAACAGTGTTCTCTTTACCTGGACGATATATTATGTCGTATTTGTAGCATGATAACTCTAATCTCCATCGTTCTATCTTTTCGTTTTTTATTTTGCTCGAATGCTTTTGATCGAACATAAATGACACGGATTTTTGATCGGTTATTAGTATAAAATGTCGTCCGGTCAGGTAATGACGCCACTTCCGTAAGGATTCAACCACAGCACACGCTTCTTTTTCTATTGCGGGGTGCCTGCGTTCTGCGTCGCTAAGCGTGCGAGAATAAAACGCTACTGGACGACCATTCTGTGATAATGTAGCTGCTAAGGCATGGTCAGACGCGTCTGTTTCAACCGTGAAAGTCGCATTATCGTCGACAGCGGTGAGAGAAGACTTGGCTATTTCGGATTTTATAGCATTGAATTGAATCTTTGCCTCTTCAGACAATGGAAAATGTGCACAGGTGGATAAAGGCTTAATCTTTTTAGAAAAATTAGGAACCCATTTAGAGTAGTGTGCTAGCATTCCTAAGGCTCTCTTTAGTGAAGCCGAATCTGTAGGAAGAGGCAATTCTAACAGAGGTTTCATGCGGTCCTCATCGGGTTTGATTTGGTTATTCTGTATGGTATAGCCTAAGAGATTTATTGAAGTTGAGGCAAACGTGCACTTCTTCTCATTTAGAGTTAAGCCATACTTTTCTCTAGCTTTCATAAACCTTGCGAGGTTGCGGTCATGATCATTTTTATTTCTACCGCAGACGGTAACGTCATCAAGATAGGCATACGTGCCTGTCAGGTTCTCCGTTTCAATTATATACTGAAGCGTTCTTTGAAATGCAGCCACTCCATTAGTTACTCCAAAAGGTATACGTGTAAATTGATAAAGAGTGCCATCGGCTTCGAAAGCTGTATACTTTCTGTCGTTGATAGGGATCGGCACTTGATGGTAAGCACTTTTGAGATCGATCTGAGAGAATACATTATTTTTAGCTACTTTAGCTACTAAAACTTCAATATTTGGTAAAGGATAAGCATCAAGTTCGGTAAACTTATTAATTGTCAGTGAATAGTCTATGACAAGACGTTTCCGATGGTTTCCTCCCCCGGAAACGAGTACTTGAGCGCGCCATGGTGAAATGCTCTTTTCAATAACAGCGTCTTCAAGAAGTTTTGAAATCTCATCGCGTATAAATCGTTGATCTTCATCAGAATAGCGTCTCGATTTGACAGCGACCGGTCTTATCTCTGGTGACAGATGTGTGAAAAGTGATGCCGGCGGCACGGCAGCTTGCATCACGCAGACTTTCAAAGTATCTTTGTTACCTCCAAAATCGAATTCAAGGGACTTGTGTTGTTTTAGAAGGTCGTGTCCAAGGATCAAATCGGCGCAGAGGTTGTCTATTACCAAAAATTGATGTCGATAAGTATGTTCCTTGATTTCCAGAGTCGCCGTACATGATCCGTTAACAAATGATACGCAGCTAAGAGACGCTAGAGAAATAGTTTGCTTGCAGGGATTTATTTTCAATTGTATCATCTTCGCTAGTTTCTGGTCGATAAAGCTCGCTGAACTCCCAGTATCTACGAGAGCATCAGCTTTAAAACCGTTGACAGTAACAATTAAGGCAGCATTCTTTAGGCTTGATGGAGAGGCAGCAGAGATGGCAGAGTTCGTATGCATGTCTGGCACGGCAGTTTCTGACGGTTCGACTGTCATGGAGTTCACTTGCTGACTTCTGCATACGTTTGCAAAGTGGCCCTTCTTCGAGCACAATTGGCAGGTCGAATTGAAAGCAGGACATCGTGGTCTCTGATGTAAAGTATTACTCCCACAGAAAAAGCAACTGCGTCGCTGAGACAGTTGACTTGCTGGATTTGTAGGTGGAGTTGAGATACGTGTATGTGGTCTATTGTTTGAGGTTGGTATGGCATGTATTTGTATCGGATTCGGAGTGGAGGAATATGATAATGAATTCTTCTCGGCAGTCTCCATAGCTATAGCTTTATTTTGAGCATTGTCAAGAGTCAGCGTGAGGTTTTCTAATAACCTTTGGCGAATGTTGTTGCTAGAAATTCCAGCTATGAATGCATCGCGTATGTACTCATTTCGGTATTCTTCACTAGTAACATTTCTAAAGTCACAATCATGAGCTAATACTTTAAGGGCTCGCAAATAATCAGCAACCGACTCACTGTGTTGTTGTTTCCTTGATGATAGAGTAAAACGTGCATGGATCTCATTTTTCGGCTTGGCGTAGGTAGTTGATAAAACTTGTATGGCCTTCAGATAGGTATCGCAGTCCCGAATCAGGGAGAAAACTGTCGGCGACAAATGATTGATTAGCATGTGTAATTTTGCATCCTCGTCATATTTATGTAGTTTACATTCTTGTGCTACGAAATTCTTGAACGTGTAGTACCAGTGTGCCCACTTCAGCTCCGCAGCGGCATCATCAGGTTCAGCGTCGAAGCGGTCTGGGCGCAAGAAGCGCGATATCACCGCACTGTTTACACTGCTACTTGATTCAGTCATTTTGCTTTAAAGATACATATTTAAGCTGAATAAATTGTAATAAAATATCGAACCAAATGTTTGGCTTTATTCAGCTTAAAATTCAGAGATTGTTTGACATTGACATAATACTTATTTCTGTAACTTATGGCTAAACGATACCACACTGATACACATGCTAGTAAGTAGCACACAATACATATGGGCAAAATACACTGCCTACCTTAGTATTTTGGTTACCCGACCTGATAATACAGTTATTGCTAGATTTTTTTGTTGTACTCACGACATAGGCTAACGAAGGTCCTGTGTTTTATCGGTGAGTAGATAGGTAGGAGCCTATATTTCGTAAAGACAAGTTACCCATACATAGGTGTCAATCGTTGGGGATTGCTGCCTACCTAGTCGTAAAAGCCAGTGCACGCCACTGGTAAGTGGCATGCTTTTCCAGCGATTCCCGTAATATTAATGTTCTTATTACGAGTTGAAGCTTTGAGATATTTGACGTCTTGGTGGTTAATTACGGTAATCGCCACAAAATCATGCCACTAAGTAGCATGTCTATCAGTACCTTAAGAATAGAACTGAGTTTGTACCTTGCCTGTCGTAAGAGGCAACTGAATGGGTGTGGGGGATGGGGATTGATTGGGGCCCCTGAAGTACCTACATGAATGTTTAATTTCATATCAAGGATGTGGAATGACTTGCCGGAGTCTGTGTTTCCTGCGCAGTACAATTTGGAGGTCTTCTCAATCTTGTCACTGGGTTGAATATGTACCTAATGAACAAGTGTGCTTTATCTTAGTATCGTATCTGCTTAACATCTGCCAGGATGGTGGTCAAACGGTTGTTTCTAATGGTTAAAAAAAAAAGCTATGAGATGTACTATAGAAAGGAAATTGAAATTTGAGATTGAATTTAAAATCGTTTATCCTAAGACGTTGTACCGAAAAAAAAAGTACATTTATCCCAAACATGATTACTCAGAAACCACACCAATTTCTGTTTAGCATAATAAGTTTTTGAGCCTCTGGCGCTATGGTCAACGCATAGAAAATCCCTTATATTGAGAAGTAAATTCAATTGAAGGGGTGCCGTCAAGGAAATGCGTTTAAAAATAGCTGTGTGGGCAGAACGCTGGTGGAAAGATAAATATTCCTTCTTCACCAAAATCTCTATACGTAAGGTAGATAGATATATACAGTGTGTGTAACCTATTTGTGGTAAGATTTTTTACCTATACTTCGACTAATCTGCGTTGACATCATCCGACATTTTAGATATATTTTTTTAAAAACACTATGAACAAGCGTTTGACCACCATCCTGCCTGATATTAAGCAGCGATGTGGTCTACAATGGAACACACCCGTTCATTAGGTACCTATTAACCCCAGTGACTTGAAGACCTCCAGACTATACTGCGCAGGAAACACAGCAGGAAACAACTTGTACAAAAACGCACTTGACGGTATGGTACGTACTACCATATAAAATGATCAACATATTAATTGTCTTATATTTTTTGGCTATTTTCTCAAAAGATGACGCTACGGTATGTTCTCTGTCGAACATCAATCAAACCTCAAAACTCTTGGACCGAAACTTCTTGCGACAACTTCAATAAATATTAAAGAAGTGAGACTTGAGGCTCAAGTATAATATTGTGTGCCGTGCTTCCCTAGCTGTACCGCGCGGTGTTACTCGCGTTTTTTTCGTTCCTTCGTCAAGTAGCTTTTATTCGTTGCATACAATTCTTCAAATCTTTATAACATTAATTTCGACCATATTTGATTACCATAAAAACGGTTCTAGTGCGTTAATCTTAAAAGTTAGATTAACTCATTGTGTAGGTACATTTTTTACATCATTTCAAGAGGAATAATTCTTTCATACATATATTTTTGGTATCTTGAACCGCTTTTGCAGCACACGCAACGGAAGGCCTGAAGGATGTATAAATTTTCCCGTTTTTTTCATATTTTCCATTATTTCTTCGCTCCTAATAGTTGGAGCGTGATGTTATAATGCCTTCCTCGATAAATGGTCTCTTCAACACAAAACTATTTTTTCAATTCGAACCAGTAGTTCCTGAGATTAGCGCGTTCAAACAAACAAACAAACTCTTCAGCTTAATATTAAGTATATACTAAAACCTTCCTCGATAAATGGTCCATTCAACACAAAAATATTTTTTCAATTCAGACCAGTAGTACCTGAGATTACGCGTTCAAACAAACAAACAAACAAACTCTTCAGCTTTATAATATTGGTATAGATGAGCAACCACAGCAACCCTTGTCGTAATGATTTTCACATCAATCATCCACTGCCGGTCCACGGCTCTCTCTTGGTAATTGAACTTATTCCCGAACGTGTATTTGAGACGGTTCGATTGGATTGTGTTATTTATAGATACAAACTATGAATTAATGTTAGTCGTAATAGTTATTCAAAATTGGAAAGTTAAAAATACACTTCATTTTTATTTTAATCGCAAAGCGGGGTAGGCTGAGGCATTTGCTGGGCAAATATCCACGGTTCACGCGCGCGTATTTAACCCAACGTGACAGGGGGTGAGCCCATCGCCGTTATAGGATTCACACACCTTGTGGTGTACGGGTTTAATCGCCATTATTTGTAAGGCCCTATGTCTATTGAGGAAAATGAGTTTAAAAATGTCTCAGTATATCGAAGCAAGTCGCGGGCAGTCAGCTAGTTAGAAAATAAACGAACCTACTTTACTTGTAGATGTCACATGTTTACGTAGCTAAATTAGTGAGTAAATACATATTATATATGTTTACAGTTTACATTTCGTTAATTGTATTGACTTTAATTAGTATGTATACTCCGCGTAATGTGGGCACACATCTGATAATCAAATGTAATATAACGCTAGACTGTTTTCTAAAGGGACAGGCAGAGACTAACCACAATGAGCTGGGTTAGCGAAGTGGGACTTCTTTTATACATATACCTACTAGTTGACTCGGCAAACATTATAAATCCAGTTTTCGTGGAAATTCCTTTCTTAGTGCACCCCTACGGTACCTAAGCTAAGTCTCTGTTAAATTTCAAGTTCCTGGGTCTAAACGCGGTATTACTATTCACCAGTGGCGTGCACACCATACAGGCAAAAAGACACTGCCTACCTTAGTTACCCGACATAATGCTTAGGAAAGTCCTGTGTTTTGTGGGTGAGTAGATAGATAGGTAGGTACCAATATTTCGTAAAGACAAGTTAGAGAGAGAGAACAGCCCAACAACTTTTCTAAGGCCATTGTTTGGGGTCCTTTACACTCTGTATAAGATTAGAGTTCGTTAGTCATATACTACACACATCAAATGTGTCTAGGGATCAAGATCATTTTTAGCTCTAAAACAATATCTAATTTATTTAAATCAAACCTAATCTTCTGGATTTGTCTCCTACCTAATTCCCCATGCCTGTATCAATGACTTATCACCACATTTTGAATAAATTATGAATGAATTCAGTTTTTGTACAATATATTCTTGATTGCAATCTTCTAAAATGTACTTTATCCCTTGACACTTTTGTGATGTGTGTAGTCTGAAAGTTGAATAGTAAAATGGGCAACGATACTTACCGAGTTACGTAAAATGTAAAGCGCCATTGGCGGTGAACAGGGTAAGACGAATAGAAAAAGAAAAAACACAAAACTAATTCCAAGTCGGCCATTTTTAATTTCCGAACGGGAACACACAAGAGCTATAAAACAGACGTCGTCGTCGCCGTAAAAGCGGGTAGCTGGAGCTGCTAAATATTTCAAAAGTGCCGTAAAGCGAGGCGGTCATTAGCGGACCGTACTTAGGCCGCGGTCCAGCAACGCGGCCACCCGCCCGCGTAAACATGGCCGACACGAAATATTGTGTGTGCGCGCCCCGATAACACTGGATTATGGTAAGCAGACAAGAGCAGGGCGTTGCCTAGACGCGGATGTTGTGGTTGAACTGGGTTCAGGCGTGCCATTCTTCAGAGTGGATGGTTTACTTTTAGTGCTGTGGGCGAGTGTTTTTTTTTTCAGCTGATTGAGTCAGAAACTCGTCCTACATGTGTTTTCTTGCGCCTATGATACAGGAAACCTTTGGGATGTTCATTGATAATTACCTTATTGAAAAAACTGAACCGAAATTTATCTATATCTAAATATATAAGGGAAGCTGACTGACTGACTGACATATAAACACACAGCCCAAACCACTAAACTTAGGCACTTGAAATTTGGAACGTACGTAGCTTACGTACCGTAGGGGTGCACTAAGAAAGGAATTCCAGAAATTCCCACGAGAACGGGAATTAACGGGAAAATACTTTTGTATGAAAAATCTAAACAGCTCAAGTTAGACGCTTGTAATTTGGGATGTAGGTACTACTAAACTACGCGAATGAAATCGCAGGGCGTCCACTAGTTTAGCGTTAATTCCATTGTCGGAACTGAACCAAATTTAAATTGGACCTCAATTGATTGAATTTCAATTGTTTTGAGGACTTAAACAATAAGAATACCGACAAATTTTGAATCTTGTCCTTTTTTATAAAAAAAATAAAAATAAATACACTTCACGCCTTTTTTTGAAGTCGGTTAAAAACCACAAGCTTCCAAAAGACAAACGCTTCAATACTCACAACTCTTCTTAAAATACCAACTATAGACTTATTACCCCCTTACCAATAAACGCATTGTCACTTATAGTCTACTCGAACTGGTTATTCCGTATTTGACATACAACTGACATGTTAAGTTGAGCTTTGTGTATCTTCCAAATAGCACTTCCGCCATTATTAGTAAGACCTTTAAATTACATTGGATGTGCATACTGACATAAATTGTGACTGTACCGCGGCATCTAGAAGCATTACTTATCGAAGGGGCCACTATTCGGAGTCAGGATTACCATTTTTGGCGGGATTTACTGCGTATCGGGTTTTTTTCACGGATTTTCAGCCCGCCATAGTGCGGGGCTTCAGTTAATTTTATTGAGGTTGGGGATGAAAACGATTACCCCCCGCGGAGGTTTTATCTCTACCTGTGAATAATTAAAATGACCGACTTTATTGTGAAGTTTCTGAAGCAGAATGAAACTCTTAACATGTTAAAGTTACAACATTGCTACCGTACCGCTATTGGGGTCTAAATTAATTTTTCAAACATGTTGTCCAAGCTTTTGACCATCATCCTGTCTGATGTTAAGCAGCGATGTGATCTGCTCTAAGAAATCTGCTTTATTATAAGGTCATAACTGGTAAAAGAAAAATGTTTAACACTAGCCGTTAGAGTTGTCCAAGTACCTATAATAGTGTTTCGTTTGCGTTTCAGAAAACGCGCCCATATTGATATACGTTAAATAGCTACAGAACGTTTTAAAATATTTATTCGTGCGAGGTTTAATATGTTACAAAAAAACTACCTAATAGTGTAGGGGAAAATGCGGCAATTTAATAAAAAACATTTTATTAAAAAAATCCGTTGCTGAATTTTCATAAAACATTATTTCATTTTGAATATTTCAGAATAGAGTGTTGCTAATTCTACTGAAATATAAAAAAAACGTCGTGATTGAATTTCTCGAATGGCCTGGTTGGTATTGGTTTACCTTTTTACATCAATTTATATGATAGAATGACTTCAAGCTTGCTTAAAAATTAATAGGCTTTTTCCGACGTCAGTTTATTCTGTTATATATCAAGGTCGTTTAGGAATACTTTTTCTTTAACCTTTTACCCGCTAATGTCTACTTTATAAGACACATGAGACGGGTGATTTGAAGTGAATTTGAAATAGAATAAAGTATTTTATAAAAAAAAATCAAATGTCGTTTGCTATCTAAGGACCCGGATGAGTAGAGGTCGCCTCAGACTTAAGCTAGCATTCAATGCAATCAAAGTATAACTACACACATCAAAAGTGTCTAGGGATCAAGTACGTTTTAGAAGATTGCAATCAAGAATATATTTTACAAAAACTGAATTCATTCATAATTTATTCAAAATGTGGTGATAAGTAATTGATACAGGCATGGGGAATTAGGTAGGAGAACCAATCCAGAAGATTAGATTTGATTTAAATAAATTAGATTTTTTTAGAGCTAAAAATGTTCTTGATCCCTAGACACTTTTGATGTGTGTACCAAAGATCTATCTAGAAGAAAAATGATCGCGTCGTGCTGTAATCTTACGTCTGTAGTCTGTCTCCGAGTGGTTTTGAAATTCATGTGAAATCTATATTCTTTCCCAAACATGAAAACGAGCGATCCATCTCGTACATAACTATGAATTATTCGATAGACACACAGATAAACACACGCTTCGTACATACATTCCCGACGAACGAACGAAGATTAAGTTACATGCACGTAGTTTGCGAGATTCGTTCAATCCTTTATTCATTCACTAGTCATTCACTCTGCTCGATTTGGGCACGCGTCGTATGTCGGGGCCCGTTTTTGCGGTGCGTGTGAACTTTACCACTTACGTTTTAAGGCCTATAATCCAACGGTATTGTGGCATACCGAGGGCGCTCTTCCACGATCAGCGGTGTAATAAAGCTGCTTTGTGTAAGAAGCTTATGTGCAGAAATACCTCAGATTTAGTTTCCGAACTAAATAGGTTTTTAAGAATGGCGCGTTTGTGGTTGCGGTCTGTGAGGGTGGAGACAATGAGTGGGCCAATCTGTTAACTATTGCCATTATAATGTGGCCTTGATCGTCTTGGGGACGTAGTGAAGTGTGAGACCAGCTTTGTTGGCTGACTAGTATACGCGTGTACCTTTACTGAAATCGGTTGTGCCTTCGGCTATGTTATTGTTTCACGTCGAACGGTTGATGAAACTACGCATATATTTACGTACCCAAGTAGAAATATGCAGTGGTGTAACGGTGGAATTATAATTATAGCAAACAAAACACAGACATGCATTTTCATAATAAAAAAATGACATATATGTGTCATAAATGGATTGGCAAGGGATACTACAATTATTATTATGGAAAAATAATATTTCACGCCTTTTAATCCCAAAGCAGGGTAGGCTGAGGCACTTGATACACGCCCACGGTTCACAAAACGTATTTAACCTACGCCCAACGTGAGCCTTTATTTTTGAACAATTCCAGAAAGGAGGTTACTAAATTCTACTAATTATTACTAATTCCTTTTTATGTTTGTTCGCGGATAACTTCGTCGTTTATGAAACAACAAACAAACCCTATAAATCGAAGAGAATTTTAAAAAAATGTATGGGCGGCCTGCTACACAGGTTGAAATCGTTTCTTTATTCCACAAAATTATTCTAGATTTTTTTTAAAGAAACGCGAACTGATATCTATTAATAGTTTAAACCGAGTGTTAAAATCAAAATCAAAATCTTTTGTTTTTAAGGTGATACAATGACTTTCATACACAGAACATAATGACACCCATATTAGCCGTAGAACCGATGACCGTTGGGGCAAACGAGTTCCCGAGTGGAGACCGCGTCTCGGCAAACGAAGCGTAGAACGCCCTCAGGCAAGGTGGACTGATGATATACGCAAGATGGCTGGCAGAAGCTGGAAGCGAGAAGCCGAAAACAGATCACAGTGGCGTGCAATTGGAGAGGCCTATGTCCAGCAGTAGACAAGTATGGGCTGAGGATGATGATGACATGACTTTCATCAAGCTTTGTGTTATACTACTGCATATCTGTATTTAATAGCACTTATAACGATGAAGAAATAAACTTTTTGATTTGATTTGATTTGCTCGTGGACAACCCGACACCAATTGCAGAGAGGCCTATGTCCAGCAGTGGACAAGTATGGGCTAATGATGATGATGATGATGATGAACCCGACACCACGAGGACTTTCTTTAGGTTCCGCCCACCAAGCGACCAGCAATTGTGGAGCCATCCAAAGATAATGATATGTCCACTCCGCACGTTTCCTGTTTCACAGCGGAAACCGTATCATAGGGACCGCCGTCCATCTCTCGGGATCGTTTGGACAGGTGCCGGGAACCCCTCAAACATAGTCATAACAACAAACATTTTGTTGTTTATCCATAGACTAGGGTCCCGCCCCGGCTTCCCACACTACAATTCTGATGGCTAGTGTTTCTTTGATTGTATATTAATACATAGTATAAAACAAAGTCGCCTCCCGCTGTCAGTCCCTATGTGTGCTTAGATATTTAAAATTAAATAAAAATAAATACACTTCACGCCTTTTAATCCAAAAGCGGGGTAGGCAGAGGCACTTGCTAAAACAAATGCCCACGGTTCACCAAGCGTATCTAACCCAACGTGACAGGGGGTGAGCCCATCGCTGTTATAGGGTTCACACACCTTGTGGTGAACGGGTTTCATCACGATGTTGTACTCCACCGTAAAAGCGTTGCGTTGCGTACATAGGATCTGAAAAAGAGTCCCATTGGTACACGTCCAGTAGCCGGACTCGAACCCGGGACCTCCCGGTTACAAATCAAGGATCCGACCA
>SJJU01020386.1:0-10614 GCA_012932125.1 Conopomorpha cramerella
TAACACAAGTGCTTTAGCTACTTAACATGGGATGAAGGCAATGTGTGTATCGTTGTAAAATATTTATTTATATTTATCTAAATATATAAAAGGAAAAGCTAACTGAATGACTGAATGACTGACTGACATATCAACGCACAGCCCAAACGGCTAAACGTAGGGACTTGATATTTGGAACGGACGTAGCTTAGGTACCGTAGGGGTGCACTAAGGTAGGAATTCCCGAAAATCCCACGGGAACGGGAATTAACGGGATAAAACGCTTGTTATTTATATAGGCTTTGAAAGGTATATGGCTATTAAAGAAAAAAGTATTTACCTTCGGTATCACGAGTCAACCGCAACGTGGTGAGATCGAGGTCGAGCGGCTGCGGCGGCGGGGAGGATATCGATCTCGTAGGCCTATCCTCTTCCAGGTGGATCTTTAGGTTTTCAATTAGTGCCTGGACAGAGATTTGTTCATCAGTACTAAAAAAATAAGAGTGTAAGGTGCTCATTATCCATATCGCGAGAAAAGGCTGCGTCTCAGGATTATGCCTACACGGTGCACCAGTGGCGTGCACTGGCTTTTACGACAAGGTAGGCAGTAATCCCCAATAATTTACACTTTAGGTTTTCAATTAGTGCCTGGACAGAGATTTGTTCATCAGTACAAGGCAGATTTTAGTGAATGAAAAGACACTAGACCGACTTTTTGTCGGTTCGACATATTGTCCAATATAATAAATATAACGGGACATATTTTATTTTACACACGGTCACCTGACCCAAACTGGGATACCCTGTACTATGGGTGCCAGGGACTGGTACACTTACATAAATACTTTTAAATACATACATAGATAAATAAAACACCAGACGCATACAACAAATGCATCAGCACATCACTAAAGCATTGTCAGTGGCGGGAATCGAACCCGCGACCGTCGTCCTAGAGGCAGATGTCCTAACCACTAGTCCATGCCGGCCGTTATGTTCTATACAAGACGTCTCTTTCCCATTTTTTCTAGAGAAGGAAGACGACGAGCAAAGTACTGTTGTTAAATAACATCTTGCTCTATAGAACAAATGGGAATTAATTACCCTTCTTTTTCTTGGTCGCATAAAAGTTGGTAAATGTAGTAGAGGGACAAGTCACGCACACGGCCAACTGTTTGTCGGAAAGACAATTGGTCGAACAATAGTAGATATTTTTTGTATAGAAATCTGACCGACTTTTTCAGATCGTATCAAAATCGACCACGCACGACCCACAAGAAGCCGTATACCCTTACCTTTAGCTCTCCAGTACTATTAGTAAAATTAAACACCCTAAGTTCTTAAATCCCAAACCGGGTTAGACAGATGTTGCTTGCTTTCCTATGGAACGAATGTATGTTAAATGTACATACATACATACACTTCACGCCTGTCTCCCAGAGGGGTAGGCAGAGACTACAGATGTCCATTTGTCACGATCCTGACATACCCCTTTCGCTTCATCTACATTCATACATCTTTTCATACATGACCTCCGGTTTCGAGTACTTTTCACGCCACCTTCGGTCAGACATCACCAATCTGGTCTTTATATGTCCTTCTGGGGCGACCTCTACTCACCCGGCCCATTACATCACCCATATAAATCTCTTTCGTCCATCGACCGTCAATGTACCAACTATACCTTGTAGCAATAAGTGTTTGATTTGTTTTGTACTTTTTAACCTTTTCACCGCCATGTCTTATAAATCACAGACACATGAGACAAGTGATTTTGATGTTTATGACTATAAGAGCAGAATTCAAAATCGTGAAGACAAAATCAACTTCCAGCGATCAAAGGGTGATACTGGCCCGCACCTATATTCTCTTATATTGTGAGGTCGACTGGTAGAGAATACTTCTGTATTGACTCCACCCATACTTTTAGTGCAATAAAGTATTTTTTTAACACAGTGAACAAGCATTTGACCACCATCCTGCCTGATGTTAAGCAGCGATGTGCTCTACGATGGAGCACACTTGTTCATTAGGTACCTATTCACCAGTGGCGTGCACTGGCTTTTGCGACAAGGTAGGCAGTAATCCCCAAGGATTGACACCAATGTATAGGTAACTTATTGTTACAAAATATAGGTACCTATTTATCTACTCACCCACAAAACACTGGACTTCGTTAGCCTATACCGCGAGTGTAACAAAAAAAAGTTCTAGCAATAACTCTATTATTAGGATGGGTAGCCAAAATACTTAGGTGTCTTTTTACCTATATGGTGTGCACGCCACTGCTATTCACCCGCGACTTCAGACTATACTGCGCAGGAAACACAGACTCGGGCAAGTCATTCCACATCCTGGCGGTTCGCACTATGAAAAATAAATTTTAAAAAAATCTGGTAGGAGGTGGTAAGGGCATAACATCTTACCTCAAGCGGCATAGGAGGTTGTATGACTTCGTCTTCAATAAACTCGGCAAGTGCGAGAGCTGTGCTCATGTTCAGAGATAAACTTAGATCTTTAACGCGCGCCTCCAGAAGTTCCTCGTGTGACGGCAGACCAATCGGCTCACCCTGGATGTAAGATATCATTACATTGAATAAGCAACTTCAGAGAAGCAGTTAGCATTTCAATATCTTACTAATGTTTATACATATATAATAAATGGGAAAGTGAGTTTTTTTTTGTTTGTTTTTTCCGCTTTTACGCCGTAACTACTGCTTTGAAATTTTGCAGTTTAAAACGTAAACGTTTAAATAATAGGGTACTTTTTATCCTGGAAAAATTGATATTCCCGAGGGAAAACAAAAATATTCCTTAATATAATAATTATATATGATATTCCTTTATATAATATAACCGAAGGCCACGCGGGCGAAGCCGCGGCTAAAAAGGAGCGCGGGCGGAAAGCTAGTACACAGTATAAAACAAAGTTGCCTCCCGCTGTCTGTACCTATGTATACATCGATAGATCTTTAAAACTACGCAACGGATTTTAATATGGTCTCCTTTAATAGATATAGTGTTTTTTTTTTTAATGCAATGAACAAGTGTTTGACCACTATCCTACCTGATGTTAAGCACCGATGTGGTCTACGATGGAGCACACTTGTTAATTAGGTACCTATTCACCCCAGTGACTTGAAGACCTTCGGACTGTACTGAGCAGGAAACACAGACTCCGGCAAGTCATTACACATCCTGGCGGTTCGCACTATAAAAGTGGACGCAAACCGATTTTACAGGAAGGTTATACGTATAATAGCAGGGAAACACTGTTAATAATTTATATTGGCAAAACATCGTTTACCAGGTCAGCTTGTTATAGTCGGCGCAAGAAGCAAACTCTGACATTGATAAATCCATAAACATTTTTTAGAATGGATGACTGACAACCAAATGTATGGCGATGATATTTGTCAGTGACAGTGTCAATATTTACAGGTTGAAATCGGTTCTTTTCCTTTAAAATTACATTGACACTTGCCAGTAGAGTTAGACAAAACTTACAACTGACATTGAGTAATATTGGATTCACGTTTCAAAATACGGGCCATAGACAACTTACTAATGTTGATTATATTTAGTTTTAATTTGTAACCAGAGTGCGCCACCAAAAACTATAATGTAAAGCACAGAAGGATCCCACAACACAGGACTACCTACAGTTGAGGTCATTGTTAAACCTTAGCATTTAAGCAAATATTTTAGATTAAACAAAGATTGATTTTAAATGTTTAAAACGGGTATTATAGCGCGAAGATTAACCAAAGATAAGCATTCAGCTTACCTTCGTTGTTTGCCCGACGTTTCTTACTTACATGAACCGACCGAAGATTGATTTATTTCTTACTTACATTTTCATCAACATTCCTAGGCAATTCCTTCCTAACGAGTCTGGCCGCGACTCTTGGCGGTTCTCTTGGCTTGAACTCATCCTCTTCCCCGACGACCGGCTCCATGAACGCTCGAGCACGAAGCGAGAACTTGTTCTGCAAACCGTTCAACGGATCAATCATTCATTCACTCATTCATCTAGCTGTCATACAGTCACCGGCTATTTTCGTTTAGATTTGTACAAAGATTAACAAAAGAGATTTTCGTTTTTAGTAGTAACATAGTGTCAAAAAAGGAATTACTAAGTTTTAACGGTTAATAAAGGGGATTTTACATGCACTAGGTATTAAATAAAATGTAGTGTCTTAAGCGTGCAATAATTATTTACGGAGGGGGTCATCTAAGGACTAGCTGATCTACATTGCTGTAAAAAAGATCAATATACAATGATTTCGTCGTGAATGTGTAGGTACAGAAAATCGTGTTCAATTTATACTCAAATATTAGGTATAAATGCGATGAAAATGTAGGTACTTTCTAAATGATAAAAAAATCCATGCAAACACTCCATACCTTCCGTTCCTCCGATTGCAAGAAATAAACATTAATATTGTGCATGTTTTTTTTATTACAAAAAAAAGAACAGCGTGAAAGCTTATTATGAGAACACATCTCTTATGGTACCCATTTTTGCATGCAGATGTCGCCAGTTCCACAAATCCCCACCGCAGATATTTGTAGTATGTTTTTCTACATATCCCCGTGCATGTTATGTCAAAATTCAGTACATTATGCACATAGCATATAGCTTGCAGCGCATAGCTTGTTTCGAAACATCCTCTCTTTCCAACGTGCGTATAAAGAGACCAATAATGCCACCAATAGCAGAAAGAACGCAATTCTTGGCTTTTGGCCGAAGAATTGTGATCCTTAAGTGGTGATGAATCTCAATCAGTAAAGCACATATTCCCATGACAATAATATTTAACGCCTTGGCTTAGTATGACAGCGGAATAAACTCGCTCGAAACAACACATGGCAATAGCCCCGCGCACTATATGTAAACCATTTAACTGGCGCAACGCCCGCGGGGCTAGAGGTAGGCGGGGGCGGGGTTCGGTGCACGTGACAAGTGTGACTACATACAAAGCCGCTAGCCACTGAGCAACGTCACTGTTGCTCCCCGCCCCGCGCGCGGGTTCACCCCCGCAAAGGTCTGGGAGTTCCTCCGCGCCCACCTACGTCTTACCCCGCGGGCGTTCCATTAGTCACGTGGTTTGCCCATGCTTGTCCCTGTGATACACATATAGTAGCATTTTCAAGCTATATCGAGTGGCTAGAAAGAGATAGCGCTTCGAGACAAGACAGTGTAATTGCGCGTTTTAAGCCCACTGTAGGAGAATTTTGTAGAAATAACACCTACAAATAACCACAATGGGAGTTGGTGATGCAATATATAAGTAGATAGATATAAGAACTACGTATGTATTGCTATAAAGTCGAATATTATCAACACATAAAACGATCTAACTGTTGAACTATACACTAACTTTAACATAGTATTTTTAATATTACTTCATGTATTTAAAAAAAAGTTATGTACTTTTACTAAATGGGTAACGCACTTTCGATATCAGTTCAAAGTTTTCTGATATATGTTATATTTACGGAATTATATCCTGGTCACATTTAACGATTACAATCTGTATATAGAGGAACCATTTGATTGTTTGTTTGTGTAAATCAAATAGACCCGGAACTACAAGAAGCTACACTAGCCGATATTTTATCTCGAAATTCCAAAGGGGTCGCAAAAATAAAGCCTAAGTAACACCACGCGTTACAGCTAGTTAGGCTCTAAAACAAATACATACATAGTACTTATATCTATCTGCATATACTGTGTGTAAAAAGACCCCGAGCAATGATCTTTGAAACGTTGTTTGGTTCGTCAATATGAACAACTTTTACTATAGCGACAATGCTTAAATATGGAAAATAAACAAATAAATGGAAATGAAGAATAATTTTTTCGTCTCCATATAAAATATACAATTTTTTACCTCGGAAAATGTATGGACATTTGTATGGAGAATGCATTTTTCTTTCACTTGCCCCCGCATTGTCGCCATAGTAAAAGTTATTCATATCGACGAGCCCAACAACGTTTCTAAAACCATTGCTCGGGGTCCTTTCACACGCAGTACATACACACTTCAGTGCACAAAAACCCGGCGGTTTCATCACGTGAGACGTCATGTTCTCGCGTTCATAAAATCCACACGCAAAACCGTGACACACAAACCCCCTTGGCTACAACACAAGATCTACTAGTCTAGTATTCGCATGAAACCCACTACGCTTTGTATTTGGATGTCGGTACCTTTGTTCGGATCTTGAAGATAGCCGAGCGGGCGCGCGATGCGAACACATAGAGAAAGTTAGAGAGAAAAATAATAAGGCATTCCGTTCGGGGCTGGCTGCGTGGCAATATTGATTGACGGTTTGTTGATTGAAGCGTTGACATGATGGATGTCAATTTTAAGTTTTTTGCAAATGTATTTGCATATCTACATAAACTATCGTGCATAATCCTCAACACGTTGGCGGACAATAAAATAGACACAGCAAGGACTCTCCAGAGAACGGGCAGCAGCGCCCTCTGTGAGTTAAACCACAACACCACTGCGATTGCCAACCCGCCAGGCGTGGCGATTATTGGCATTTCCCCTGCAAATGATCGTGGAAATCATTGGAGGAGGTACTCATTCAGGAGTAGAGGTCATGTGACTGATGATGATAAAAATGGACACAATAGATGGTCATTGCTATGACAGGTGTAGGCGTTCTCACTCCGCCAACGTGTTAATGGAGGGCACAGAATCATCGGAGTCATGGTTCCCCCTAGATAACAACAAAGCTTAAACATACATACACTTCACGTCTGTCTCCCAGAGGGATAGGCAGAGCCTACGGATCTTCATTTGTCACGGTCCTGACATACCCCTTTCGCTTCATCTACATTCATTCATCTTTTCATACATGAACTCCGGTTTCGAGTACTTTTCACGCCACCTTCCGCAAATAAATTAAACCTATGTACTGCTGGCAAAGGACCCCGAGCCATGGTTTTAGAAACTTTGTTGGACACTTCAATATGAACAACTTACTATCCATTCAAAACAGATTTTTTTTTGTCTAGGGAGGTGATATTTTGTATGGGGATGATCTGTTTCTTTTTTCATTTTATTGCATTGTCGGCTTAATAAAAGTTGTCCATATAGGCGAGCCCAACAACGTTTCAAAGAGCTAGGGATCCTTTTACACACAATACATAGGTAAAATTTCTTTTCCACACACAATATTAGTAGTTATCTAGGAGGTACCATGACTCTAAAAAATCTGTACCCTTCATTAAGGATTATACACGTAAGTTTATATACGTAGGTATGAAAATACAACATTTGCAAAAAAAAACTTAAAACTATCAACGCTTCATACTGTAAATAACAATGACAAATCATACATTTTCAAGCAATATTTGAATGACTTCAACAAAACACATAAGTACAGTTGAAATACCACAACGCAGCCGTCCCAAAGACTCATACAATATATAAAAGTAAATTGTTACAAGTAATTTCGTTTAATAATACAGGTCGAGACGTACGATGGATGGATGTAGGTAGTCTGTCACAACCGCAGGATGGGTACAACATGGCATGCAAACCGAAACACGACTCAATGTTCAACTAATGGATCGTTAAAATTAAAATATCATCGTGATATACAGGGTGATTTTTTCTACGTGTAACGTCCAGAACGTGTCTTATTATATTGTTTGACAAAAAACGTTAATGATTTATGAAAGATTTGTGATAATAATCTTGGTAAATTTGTCGTAAAAATTATGAAATTTACTCATAATTTGTATGTTACCATAAACATTATTAATAAGGTATAAGTACCTCATAGTTAACCATAATCCTTTTATAAAAATACCATTAATTCGTTAACCTTTTAACCGCCAAATGGTACATTTTATTCTCGAGATTTTGAATTTTGTTCTAAATAACCATTGACTGCAAAATGACTGATCTGATGTTTCTGATACACATATAAGACAATGGCGGTTAATATTTTACTGAATAGAAATAAAAGCTTGAATAGAAAATATGTAACGGGGTCGTGAAAAATCTAACCTTCATAATTAAACATCTCATCATAAACAATACAAGGCCGTTACCCAAAAAAAATCATCCTGTATACCCATGCCAAAATGATTAAAAAAATGTGTCAGTGTATTTATTCAATGATTGACAAAGGACACGGAATGAATGACAATCGACAGTGACATAACAAATGTATTGCAAAATGTTTGAAAACACACATAATGTAGAGACAGGTATGATAATTGGTTTTTGTTCAGTACTGTTGCTCCCGCACCATGGGGCCTGTAAGTCTGCCTTCATACGAAGAAGGAACGTAACTTTACATTGATTCTCATGGGAATATGTGCTTTATTACTAGACTAATTCGAACTAACAAAATACATATTACCATGACAATAAATATAAGTTACGCCTTTTCCTCGTATGACGGCAGAAGTAATAATGTTATGTGTGAGAGGGATGACGCTGTACAAGTGATATAGAACTGTCCCTGTCGCACAGCGTAAACAATATCACTTTAAAGCCTCATGGTACCGGGGCCTGCACACCCAACCACTTATTAATAAAAATAGTTATACCGAACATTAAATTAGACTTGACTTCTATCAATATTAATTTAAACACGACTGGAAATTTTTAAAACGTGTAAAGAAGACAAAACACGATATAACTTTATCCTCGGTGTAATTATTTTTACGAATAAGGTAGCTAATGTAATAAGTCCGTTTGCTTCTCAATCTGATCGACGAGCGACTTGATTAACGAATGTATGAGAATTGGTCTAGTTGCGTGATTTACTCACTAGATGGCGCTTCTTACTGTCTATACATTCGATCTTCGATTCGATCGACGATCCGATCTTTATCATGATCGGTGTAGAAAACGTTTAAAAATAAAATTGCAGACGATGAAATTTGGAAGCCATTTTCCCAAAGGGATAGGCAGATGTTAATTCCAACAGGAACTTGTTAATTCTATTTAGGCTTACAATAGGGAAGAAAACGCGAAGCCGGATGTAGATGGCGCTTCGTACGCTTGACCCATATGAACCAATGAAAGTGAGGCGATCTGTCAAATGAACTTGTAGTGACAATCGATTAACCAATCGTGTTGTTTTGGGTCAAGCTATACTAGCGCCATTAGTTCATAAGTTTTCTTCCCCATTATAGCGAATTAAATTTCAGATAATTCTGTATAAAAATCCAATGAGAATATGTGTAACAATTCGTTACTCGATGTATATATTTGATTTAACTAAATCTTACGTGAAGATATTATATATTTCTCAACAGACTATGTACTCTTTGAAACATTTCTGATTTAAAAAAATACACTTTACGCCTTTTAATCCCAAAGCGAGGAAGGCAAAGGCATTTGCCTCTCTGATAATAGATACACTATATCAAAGTGAAACTAATAACTTAGCCAAAATCAAGAGTTTTTCTTCTTTAAAACAATCCTAATCACTTCTACAGTTTTATTATTATAAAAAAATAAATAAGTTTCAAATTAATTGTCTCTCCATTAGGGAGGTAAATAATTATCACTACTGCGGGCTTGTGGCCAAACAATAGTGAAGTTTGTTACTTGCTTTTTGTAAGAGTATGTATGTAAGTGGATGAATGTCTAGTGTAGTGAGACTGCTGCGGAGTGTGGTGGGGATGACGCCCGTTGAAGATAACACTATGGGGACAGTTTTCACTGTGTCCACCACTGTGTTTTAATTTCAATAGATAGGTCTACATATTTTGTGATTTTTTGTGAGTGAGTGGATGTAAGGTTGTGTGTATTAGGCACTGCAATATCTATTAGGTATACTGTTTTGTTGAGTTTATCTAGGAGTGTATTGTCAGGTCTATTATTATTATTAATAGCCTACTGAATTCCACTGCAGGGCAAACGCACTTGTACAGTATAAAATATTATTTATTACGACAGAGATTCGTTAGTGATTAAGTCAAAGGCACGTGTATCTAGGACGAAATCTCAAACATAATGATTTTGTGATGATATGTGAGTGTATAAGAAAACGATCACTCGTTTCGGGTCGATTAATTAATTTCAATGACGTAAGACCAATCACGGCACAGTACTGGAAGCTGTGATTGGTGTACGTTGTCGTAATGGAAGAATCAATACGCAACTATTTCTTGTCGTTGTAACGCCACTGACGCTATTGTCAAGTATTTCTTGGGCGTATCTATCTATGTATTTATCAAAGGTCCCATTATATGAAACTATATGCCTTATTACCTAAGTCACAAGGTCGCAACTCACCTGGAACTCGTCCCATGGTATGGCAGAGCACTCGTCGACGGTGAGATCGTCAGCGACGAGCCTTATACTGGACGTGCCCGAGGCGCTTTCGTTAACAATGTTCACGTTGTTCAATCGCCAAGTACACGTTGATATCTGTGGGTTTATTTTAATAAATAAAATAAATAAATAAATATTTTACAAGAACACGCAAATAGCCTTCATCCCATGTTAAGTAGCTAAAGCACTTGTGTTATGGAAATCAGGCAATTTTATAATTTTGCAAAACAGTTTTATAATTTTGTTGCCACACCCTAGCAGGGTTTGTTCTTAGATTTAAGACTTACGCAATAAATAAATACTGAATACAACG
>SJJU01020389.1:0-24100 GCA_012932125.1 Conopomorpha cramerella
TGTGGTCCAGTTGGTCGGATACTTGACTTGTAACCCGGTGGTGCGGGTTCGAGTCCGGCTACTGGACGTGTACCAATGGGACTCTTTTTCAGAGCCTATGTACGCAACGCAACGCTCGTACGGTGAAGGACAACATCGTGATTAAACTCGCACACCACAAGGTGTGTGAACCCTATAACGGCGATGGGCTCACCCCCTGTCACGTTGGGTTAAATACGCTTGGTGAATCATGGACATTTGCTTTAGCAAGTGTGCCTCTGCCTACACTTTTTTTTCATAGAGCAAAATATTAACCAAAGACATCTGCAATATTCCTCAGTACTACATTTATCTGTAGCTTAGGTATGGTGAACACTTACTGATGTTCCAAGATCCCTCGATCTGGTAAGCGGCGGTGGCCGCCCCCATCTTGATGGTGCTCGGTATGGGGAGTTCTGTGGCCTCACACCACGTGGTGTCGTTACTGGTGCAGTCATACCACGTGTCGGCCCGCGATGCGACCGCGCACAGTGCGACTAATAGCCTGGAGTGAAAAAATACTTCTGGATAGTGCTTCGTTTTCTAGTTTTTATTACAAGCCCCACCTGCCTCTCGGTGTACAGATCATTTTATGCAGTACTAGTGGACGCCCCGCGATTTCATTCGCCTAGTTTCAGTATGTCATACAAACTATAACACCCTCTATACTGCACTAAGTCCCACAGGAACGGGATAAAAAGCATTCTATGTTATTCTCCTGGTTCTAAGATACGTCCCCGCCAATTTCCTGCCTAATCTGTTGAATCGTTCTTGAGTTATAAGTGTTGTAACAAACCCGTCTTTCTTTTATATATATGAATGAATATACTAGTGGACGCCCCGCGATTTCATTCGCGTAGTTTCAGTTCTTCATACAAACTATAACACCCTATATGTAGCGACGCGACCAATAGGATCGGAGTAAAAAGTATCCTATGTCCGTCTCCCGGTTCTAAGCTACCTCCCCACCAATTTTCAACCAAATCAGTTCAGCCGATCTTGTGTTATAAGTGGTGTAACTAACACGACTTTCTTTTATATATAAGATAGCTGTAAACGCGCCATTATCGCCTACATAATTTTCATTTGAAGTTCAGCAACATTTGGCGCCGGACATCCATTGGAAGGACGAAATAAATATTAATGTAGACCCCAGATCTTTCCCCAGAATTAATTAAGCAACCTGGTTAATTTACGTTAGGAAGAATAAGGAGACTGTTCGTTATTTTCAGGATTCCTCTCAAAATTAAGACTACAGTAAATTTTACTTTCTTTTTTGCAAAAAGTATGTGAACACTTTTTATTGAGGATAATATATTGTTATATTGACCACATTATTTTAACCTAATTTTTTCGGCGGAAGATTTATACCATTTTATCCCATACAGAAAGTACAACATAATAATCGAAGCGAACAATAAGTGAAGGAGCTTATTAATTACATTGTATGGGCTTTACTAATAATGGCGGAATTGCTATTTCGAACATACACAAAGCTCAACTTAACTTGTCAGTTGTATGTCAAATACGGAATAACCAGTTCAAGTAGTCCTGTAATAACCATTGTATAAGTGATGCGTTTATTGGTAAGGGGGTAAATGTCCATGTCTATGTCTACAAAGGTCGTAAAGACAGATATTTTTTTTTCTTTTTTTTATTTGTTTGAAGTCTTTGACTATAAAGATCGCATAGCGGGGTTGGTGTGGGTTTACGATAAACGATAATCGCATAGCGGGGTTGATATGGGTTTACGATAAACAATAAATAAAACTTAAAAATTGTGAAAAAAATATATATAATAAAATTATAACAAAACAACTTACCCAAGGACTTTAAACATCGTGTAGCCGATCTCACTTCAGGCTGAACACTGCTGATACTGTGATGCTGTCTAACCCTTCAGAACGTTTTATATACTGTCAAGCAACGTAATTGTCTAACATTTGTCCAAACATTTGCCAAATTGATAACCAAGATATTACTGTTACCTATTTCTGTTCACCAGAAAAACAATTTATAAGCCCTAATTGTCTGTGGTAAATATGGAAAATTACTTAATTCGTATAAAATACATTATTATTAAAATTAATTATTTATACAGGCTGATTTTGAAAAACCCCTTTAGTCTACTGTTTCTGTAAACCCTACTTAGTTTATTTATTACAGCGGGTGTTAATGCCGCGATAGGAAAAAAGTGGACATCGATTAAGGAAAAACATAGCGTACTTTGCCTCAAAAGGGAATTCTCGAATCACGGCAAATTTATATTTTAACAGATTCATATTTTATCTCCTCCAAAGGGAGTACTCCCATTCGTTCTTCCGTATTCATCGGCCGAATATCATTAGGATCGAGGAATTGTAATATGCAAACGGTCCGTTTCTCGGCGTAAGTGGAGATTAATTAGCACGTTAATTATCCTGTATTGTATAGAGAGGTTTATGACCTTAGAAATCATTGCCAACAGAAACTATGAACAAAACAATCCTTAAATGCAAAAGAAACTAGACCACATCGCTGCTTAACATCAGGCAGGATGGTGGTCAAACGCTTATTCATAGTGATTAAAAAAATAAAAACTTAAAACCATCAACCTGTAGAAATTAAGACAGTTATGCAATAGGTATCTGGTTTACACACTTGTTATCAAAAATTATATACGCCATCGGTCTATTGTTTACAGTTGTTAGGACAGATGCCGCAATATTTAACTTCTATTATTGTACATTTTTCTTGCTTTTTTTTTTGATATACCTATTCATGATTATTTAATCAATGGTCGCGAACCTGCTGTGTAATTATGTAGTTATTTTGTGAAAGTATTCATTGAGTCATGTCGTTCGATCTCGTCCGGCAGTATCATGTTTCCTAGTTTGGAGAATTAAATAATATTTAGTTGAAGTAAATAATCGTTCAAAGGCTAATTCAATGGCACAGCAATATTTTTCTAGCGTTTTTCTTCCAGTTAACCTGTGAGTGACATTTGAATAAATTTCGAGACAATGTTATTCTATATTCATTTTACTATGACAATTGAATTGTTGAAAAACAGTTGGTAATAATTACGCTCTTACTACTAAACTTTGTCAAATAGGTACTAAGAATTTTCTCAATGTAGACCATCTTAAACTTTCGCCTTTTGCAACGTTATATTGTCAATTTTGCATACACACATCAAAAGTGTCTAGGGATCAAGTACATTTTAGAAGATTTCAATCAAGAATATATTTTACAAAAACTGAATTCATTCATAATTTATTCAAAATGTGGTGATACAGGCATGGGGAATTAGGTAGGAGACCAATCCAGAAGATTACATTTGATTTAAATAAATTAGATTTTTTTAGAGCTAAAAATGTTCTTGATCCCTAGACATTTTGATGTGTAAAAATGTTCTCTAATAACACAATAAAGAGAATCTGGTTCCCAAAAGCATAGTTATCGCCCCCAAATGGGCCAACGTTACTGTATAATACGGTCTAGGGTTCCTAAAAGTCTGTACCTATCTCAGTCAAGATAGTCCACAAAATGGCACGAGAAACCAGACGTTTTCTAATAAGACCAGACCATAAATATTCCAAAAGCGACGCGACGCGCTGTGCATTTTTATAAGTCTCATTTAATTACCCGCTGTTTGTTTTCTTTAGACCAAAAATACGATAAAAAAAATATTATCTTGTACAGTCGGCCAAGAATCTGTTCTGTCGCCATAAGTTTGAAACTCGTATGAATGTCATTCGACAATTTTGTTTCTTTTTCCACTGCTGGGCAAAGGCCTCTCCCTCTTTCCTCCACTCCTCTCGATTCTAAGCCACCTGTTGCCATACATACATACACTTCATGCCTGTCTCCCAGAGGGGTAGGCAGAGACTACAGATCTCCGTTTGTCACGGTCCTGACATACCCCTTTCGCTTCATCTACATTCATACATATTTTCATAAATGACCTCCGGTTTCGAGTCCCCGCCATTTTTTTTTTGTTGTTATTTGAACAATATCTACCTTTAGGCGAGTTTTCATGGTCTATGTGCCAAGCGTGGCGATTATTGGCATTTCCCCCCAAATTATCATGAAAATCATTAGGGGAGGCCCTCGTCCAGCAGTGCACGCCGTGCGGATATGATGATGATGATGATTGGTCGATAAGATCCGACATTTTGTTGACATCGCGATAACGTCGCAATGTTACTTGACTTTGTTAGTTAGAAAAAATATTAGTTTTAATTTTAAACTCAATTATTCCAAAGCAAGATCGTAGTCGAAATAATTTACAATAGAATCGTGCTCGTTTTGTTTTAATTATGTTAAATAATACTTGTCTAATTTAAATTTCCACTCAGAAGAAAAGTGAGTACATGAGTGGGGGCCCGTTGGTGTAGTGGTCAGCATGTCTGCCTCTGCTCCGCAGGATCGTGGGCTCGATTCCCACCGCTGACAGGAAGCATGTGTCTGGGTGTTTTATTTATATAGGTATATATTAAAATTTAAAAAAAATGTAATGAAATATATCTCTTTTTCTGATTTCACAAGTGCTTTAGCTACTTAACATTGGAGGAAGGCAATGTGTGTGTTGTTGTAAAATATTTATTTATTTTTCATCTCAAAGAACAATGCCACATAATCTCTTTGAATGTTCATTTCCTTTCTAGAACCACCACGTATGTTTGCGGCCGCTAAAATCCAGTAATATTGCTAACGAACGCCTTCGCAAATGTTGGGTATTAACTTCCATAATGTTTGCAATTAATTTTCCCGTATCATAGACATAATAATAACAGCACGAGTTGGGAATATCCTCACAAGCGACCACACGACCGTAGCACATGCACAAACAAAACTAATGCAGTTTATTATGAAACAGACAACAAACTTTACGGCTTATTCATCATTATTATATTTATAAAGTTAACAGGCAACGGACGCCGTGCAATTTCGCCGACACCAGTTTCCCGGTGGCCGTTTAGGGTTGACGCTATGAACTAAGTGTACGATTCGTTTTTGCGTAATAAAATTTTCATGTTTTTTTTTACGGACAGGTTGTTTTGGCCTTACTACTGTGGAAACCTCTTAAATAGATACAACACTTCGATCATAGGAATTGTATAGTAAAATTCTAGTTCAATGAAAAGCAGAAACTTAATACACAGTAAAATACACACATCAAAAGTGTCTAGGGATCAAGTACATTTTACTATATTTTACAAATATTTTACACAATATATTTTACAAAAACTGAATTAATTCATAATTTATTCATAATGTGGTGATAAGTCATTGATACAGGCATGGGGAATTAGGCAGGAGACCAATGCAGAAGATTAGATTTGATTTAAATAAATTAGTTTTTTTTTAGAGCTAAAAATGTTCTTGATCCCTAGACACTTTTGATCTGTGTATGTTTACCTCTTAAATGGATACAACACTTCAACCACAGGAATTATATAGTAAAATTCTAGCTCAACGAAAATCAGAATGTATATTTTACAACAACTACGAGTACTTTCATAGTGCGAACCGCCTGGATGTGGAATGACTTGCCGGAGTCTGTGTTTCCTGCGCAGTACAGTCTTCAAGTTGCCGGTGAATAGGTACCTAATTAACAAGTCTGCTCCATCGTTGACTACATCGCTGCTTAACATCAGGCAGGATGGTGGGGAACGCTTGTTCATAGAGATAAAAAACTTAAAACACAGTAAAATTTAAACTAGCAAATCAGTTTTATAACCAATCAAAATTAAAAGTAATGAGATGAGATCTTAAAAAACAGTACACACGATCAAACAGCAACTTTTCCCAAGGAAGTCTATGCAAAAAACGAAAGAAATTACTACATCATATAAAATGGCAATTAACTAATCGGTAAATGTGTACGAAGTTGTTTTATTTTTTGACGTGACAACGTTAAATAACTCGATACTACGGGCTGCATTAACGAAAAAGATGACGTCATTGTCCTGTTCCGTAAACGAAGTCATAATATATGCAATATCTGACGTTGCCACATGACGTTGTCACGTAAAACTACTGTTGTAAACCGACTTTCAGACAACCATACATTTTTTCTTTTCGTTTTTGTCGGATTTTGTGACGGGAAGCGATGAGATGCAAATGGCGTTCTTTATTTCTCTTTTTCCAAATTAATTTTTCGCTGCAATTATTGTGTTAATGTAATGGTAGATTTAGTGTAATAATGTGCTGGTGATGAAAAATAATGTAGTGAGAGTGTGAGGTAAAGGAGAGGACTCCTATTTGATCAACTTGTTATTCCCGTATAATGTTCCACGCAGCATTGAAATGTGATGGTCCACGTTTCAATGAGACTTTGACACGACTTTGACGATTGACGACTATTTTTACCACGTTGTTTATCCACACTCGACACTGGCAAAAATTATTGGCACAAGCCAACAGATTGCCATTTAAAAAAAGACTTAGACTTGGTTTTTGTCATAGGGTTTCTGAGGGGAAGTTGTTTGGTATTGTGTGCTGAAAGCCTTTCTCGAGATTTATCCAAAGTTTTTGATTTAACGCCGTATAATGAAATCGCGCGACAGCCCTGAACGGAGACAACTCGAGTGAAAAACTATGAAAACTCATCACGAAGTCCGCCGGCGGCGCCACATGAATATCATTTAGGTGGTTAAAACTTTTATTATTCCTCTACTTAGAAGATAGCTTCGGCAGCGCGGGCGTGGCCATTATGAATTTCAATTTGTATTAACTCTTTGGCTTTTTTAAGCGACGACAGACAAGGAGTCTTTTTCAATTCTACCTAGGCGAATAATAATAACTAGCTGTAAAACGCGGTGTTGCTCGCGTTTTGTCGTTCCCGTGGGAATTTGGGGATAAAACATAGCCTAAGTTAATATAGTTGCTCAGGATAGATGTCCAGTAGTTTCGGAGAACAGTAATTGCTGTCGTACTTTCCAAAAAAAGTTTATAAACGATAAATCCGATAAATCTGTCAGAAAAACTTCAAAGAAAATTCCCCATTCTAATAACAAATCAAACCTTTCCTCTTTACCCTTTGACAGTCGCTTTTGACCTTCAGTCTGTGTCTTTCCCAACAAAATGTCTGGAATCCGATGTACTTCTGGATCCGAACTGTCAATTGTACTTCCAATTTGACAGTTTGGACCCAAAAATACGTGCGTATGGGCGGACAAAAATGTATACGCAGGGCAAAAAAATATCGAGGTTTCCATCATGAAACCCTCATTTCCTTTTTCCTTTCCTTATCATGGGGCCAACTTTAAAATATCTTCTTTTCAACAAAAATAAATGTCATCAAAACCAGTTCATTCATCACGCGGTCCTCGCGCCAAAAACAACTAGATTTGCATTCTAAAACTGACGTTTCCAATAAAACGAAACAACAATATGAACGACAAGCAGGAGTGAAAGAGTAAGAGAAAATATTTTCCGACCCTTACTGTGTAGCAGGGTATTTTTGGATCCAAACTGTCAAGGATCCAGGCTGCTTGAAGTCGCTTCTTTTTAACCACCGACGCAAAAAGAGGGTTGTTATAAGTTTGACGTGTCTGTCTGTGGCATCATAGCCCCCGAACGAATGAACCGATTTCAATTTAGTTTTTTTGTATTACAGGTGTTATACGAGCGCGTGTTCTTAGCTATGTTTGGTGGAAATCGGTTCACCCACTCAAAAGTTATGGAGGTTGAAAGTGGGGGTGAAACATTTTACTTGAGTAAATATGTCCAAGTGGGGTATCAAATCAAAAAACACGACACGAATATTTAGAATCTGTTTATTAAATCAAAATGTGATACTTTATTAAAAAGTTATGAGGGTTGAAAGTGGGGAAAAAAGTCGACTTTATACAAATATGATCAATCAAGTAGGGTATCAAATGAAAGGGCGCGACACGAACACTTATCGTTTTGTTAATTTTGCAATTTACAGTTAGTTATAAATTATGTATTATATAATATTTTACTGCTGTTGATATTGTTTACTATCCGTACTTGGTTTCCCGTAGGTGCCTACTCCGTACCCCTTGTCCTTTTTACATATCTATAAATCGATAGATCGCCAACGCGCCTGATTTTCTTTCACGATGTATCAATATATATATATGGACAGTTCCAGGTAAACCAATACGCAGTACTCACCCATACACTAACACTTCAAGTATTAGACTTCACATAGCCGCATTGTGGTAGTTTTTCTTTAGAGCAATCTTTCTAAGAGGTACTGGCAGAATACCAGCGTCGTAGATCTTTCTGGAACTTCTCAAAGAGTCGGCGGCTGCATTCTTCGCAAAACACTTTATACCTACCTAAATGTGTTTTATGTCTCATGAAATAGATGCCGTTTTACTTTGTACGTGTTTTTGGAAGAAAATAAATGCATAAGTATTATAATTCCAGAAGTTCACTTCCTTATTTATACGGATATTTTATTCAAGAATAGTGCGTATGTACGATTCAGTTGATATAGGAATGCCATGAATTATTCATAGTATTATTATGGCAAAATATTTTTTTATGAATCCTCTGGCAATATAGTATACCGACGGGGTTCCAAACTGATTCTCAAACGAGTTTTTTGTAATTTGTATATTATATATTTGCATTCTTTTTTTTCATATTCATATCCTAATATAATAGAAAGTCCGTAAGAAAAACTAAAAATCATCGTCAAAATAACATTATGTTATCTTGAGTACTTTTTTGAGTACTTTACTACAAACCAGCACGTTGTGCCTATTTTTACATTCACAAATCAAAAGAATATGTCCCACCCTAATAAAGCAGAAGAGCAAATAACTACTTTCACATATTCTGGGAGATTGAAGTGTAAAATCCAGACGTGTCCGATGCCCGCATTACCTATTTGCATATCCAGCGGGAGAGTCCGGGCAGCGGGACCTAACAAACATTTGGACGGGTTTTCTACAACTTCATTAGAGTGGGCGTCATAATGTGTGGTCATGAACATTTTAAACACCGAGTGCAGATTAATGGGTTTTCAGTGAGTAACTTCAGTATGTACTCGCTTGAGTACATTTTGAAACGTTTGTTACCTATTTTTGGTACCAGCGGTGCGCTTTGTGAGTCTACTTAGCTTTATTTGTGCTGTGTGGGCGGCATTTTGTGTACGTGTGCTATCTTAGAACGAGTACGTTGGTAGAATCGTCGTGGGTGTTTTGCATAGTCTTTGATCGACCTTAAATGGATTAATCTTTTTTTTTAAAACATTTACTGGCATCGTGGACTTGTAGCATAGATTGGTGTTCATATTGAAATATTGTAAGATGTACGAAGTACAAGGCTTCAGTCCTTTACTTCGTGGTTGTCGATAATGATATAGCAAATTTTGTTTTTTTAGCCCCGTTCGTTTCCCTCTGCTAGGCCTCCCCTCAGCACTTCCACTCCTCTCTATTATGGGCCACTTCCTGCCACCACGGTGGATGTCCAAACAGGTTGTCCCGCCATCTCCGCCTGAGCCGACCTCGTCTGCGGCGTCCGTCGGTGGGCACCCAATCGGTCACGCTCATCGATAGCTAAAATAACTTACATTATTTATAATGAACCAATCAACTTTGGAAGTGAACACGGGAAGGATTTGGAACAAAGAATGGAGTAGGCAAATGTGAGGTGAAATTTTCGTGATCCATAAATGTTTAATAGCGACTCACGTGTAAATAATGAGAATTAGCATTGTTACTTTGATATTGTTTCATACATTTATTTTGAATAAATGCCATTCAAATGGCTTATTATTCACTCACTATTCATCAAATAATACAGACCAAACATTTTTTTTATGAAAATTCGTGCCTGTTTCTGTTAAATTGGTTCCTAAGGACTGAAAAAAATATTACAACTCAAGTCATATAAAATTGGCTCTGTATTTGTAGCTCAGAAGAAAATCAAGATGCATATTGAAGTATGACGGCAATATGGCTCAAGTAAACTGGAGTAAACTGATTTAATTAGCTGAGATGATTATTAACTTTTTTTTATTTTTTTGCTTAGTTTTATTTTCATTAGTGCTTACACGTGTACCGTGGGTCGATGAAGGGTTTTTCTATTGAGACCACTTGATTTCCTTACACGTGTTTGACCTCTGCCATTGCATTGTTTCTCGCTTCACTACGGCATGAGGCTGTAGAAATATCTTCTTCATAAAACTGAAATGTTGTGACTGGTTTAATTCAGTGGAACGTGTAACAAAGAGTTAGCTTTTCTTTCTTTCTTTTTTATTTTAAACTTAGTCTATCGCTTTCTCTTGTCGAGAATTACACACATCAAAAGTGTCTAGGGATCAAGAACATTTTAGTTCTAAAAAGAAATCTAATTTATTTAAATCAAATCTAATCTTCTGGATTGGTCTCCTACCTAATTCCCCATGCCTTTATCAATGACCTATCACCACATTTTGAATAAATTATGAATGAATTCAGTTTTTTTATTGCAATATTCTAAAATGTACTTGATCCCTAGACACTTTTGATGTGTGTAGATTTTCATCCTGTGCCGCACTACCTGCTTACCGTTTTTATGGTCTAAAAAAAAACAACGTAAATAAACTAGAAAGCCAGTGAAAACCGGACAACAATAGTGTGTTGATACATTGCACATGTTTTAAGTGATTTTTTAGTTCTAAAAACTCGATCCATCCATGGAAATGGAACTTCGTAACTTTTTTTTTTAAACACAGTGAACAAGCGTTTGAGCACCATCCTGCCTGATGTTAAGCAGCGATGTGGTCTACGATGGGGCACACTTGTTCATTAGGTACCTATTCACCCGCGACGACTTGAAGACCTTCAGACTGTACTGCGCAGAAAACATTCCACATCCTGGCGGCTGGCACTATAAAATGTAATTGAATTATGAAGAAGAGTGAACAAAACATAATTGCGCGGATTAGGCGGTCAGAGTTTTGCATCCCGCTTTTACTGATGAATGGACTGGTGTGTGATGCGCCGATGACGGCGAATAGAATACATGTGTCACCACCCCAGCGCAAGTTTTCCCGTCTTGAGGGTCGTAAGAGGCGACCGAGGGGGCTCTCCAGAGCACGGTCAGCAGCGAGATAAACAACAGCACCTCAGCAGGCCTAGCACGCGCCTCAAGAAAGACATGACATAGAACAAATACGCGCTCTGATTGGCTGTTATGGCACGCTTTGTGCGACTCAGCTAGTTTCAACAAATCGCAGCGCGTTATATGTCTTATCACCTATTTCTTGGAGTGCTGTGCTACGGGGGCTGCAATCGCCTGCTAAGCGTGGCGATTATTGACATTTCCCTACTCTTCTTCCCGAGGCCCTCGTGAACTTCATGTGCCTGATAATGGTGGTCATGATAGGTATAGGGTACAGGTTAGGTTGGAATCTTGCATACACAAAAACAATAAGGCCGAAACGGTAAAACAACAGATATTTCAACGCTAGGCCGTGTGCCGTGGGTTCAACGATTTATATGAAATGTATGATAGCCGAATATGGACGAATTATTTGTTTACATACATACACTACACGCCTGTCTCCCAGAGGAGTAGGCAGAGACTACAGATCTCCATTTGTCACGGTCCTGACATACCCCTTTCGCTTCATCAACATTCATACATCTTTTCATACATGACCTTCGGTTTCGAGTACTTTTCACGCCACCTTCGGCCAGGACATCACAAATCTGGTCTGTATATGTCCTTCTGGGGCGACCTCTACTCACCCGGCCCATTACATCACCCATATAAATCTCTTTCGTCAATCGGCTTTCCTCCATTCTCTCCATATGCCCAAACCACCGAAGCATGCCCTTTTCAATCTTGGTCTTGGTTTATTTGTTTAGTACCTACTATTAACTTTGTTTCCTGGCCGAATTCAATCAGGAACATTATTTTTATTAATACCGCTGCACCGCAGTCATATATAGCAAGGGCTATATATATATAAATATATTATGTCCTTTGTAATTCTCTGCCCTTGGAGTTTGATCCCGTTCGATGGACCGTATGTAATCTACGTGTGTACTTACCTAAAGCGTTCAGCCTCTATTTACTATATTGCCGTGTAGCCGCCGCCGTCCCCGCGCCGTGGGCGGCCCGCCCGCCCACACGGCTCGGCAAACTTCTTCCATCTTTCAACTTTTTCATCGAAACTTACAAAAGTAGACGTACATAATATGTTGATCAAAGCTTTTATGAATGTTGGGGCTTTATTGTAAATATAGGTTTTGTACTTTGTTTTCTTTTTGATGACGAAGAAGTTCGTGAGTGGGTTTTGTTTGTGTGTGTGTGTGTTTTTTTTTTATTATTCGGAACGTTATTGGAGTTGTTTCAGTTTGTATATTAATTTATTTTTTTGTCTATACGGGTTTGCGAGTCAGCAGTTTGGTGACGGATATGAAGTTTTCTATTAACTGATGACTGTCGAGGTATCCATAACGGATAAAAGAATCCATTTGATACTCCACAAAATTTCCTGTTAAAACTTCATGCCGAGAAAATGCAACTTGAAATAGCTACGCCTCCGAGTTATATAATTATTCTATTGACACTGCTTGATGACATTTTTTTTTTTATTATGAAATTATTGTGAATGTACCCTTATTTGTTTTGTAAATAGTTATTAAGTTTGTTTTGTGTTATTTAAAAAAAAAGATATTTTTATTACTAACTAGAATTATATACATATTATTTTAAATGCCTTTCTGTATCGAATTGGAATATATCTGTAATGATAGATTAAGTTTAAATGAAATAAATAAATGACTGTTGAGGTATCCATAACGGATAAAAGATTCCATTTGATACTCCACAAAATTTCCTGTTAAAACTTCATGCCGAAAAAGTGCAACTTGAAATAGCTACGCCTTCAAGTTTAACCAGCAAAGTGTCGGATAGACTAATGAGAAAAGTGTATCCATTTTGTTGTGAAGCCGGTTACGTTTGGCAGCACCGCGATGCAAATGTGCGGGCAACACGTGGCATTCGGGGTCCCTAACGAGGTGGGCAGAGACGAGGGGCGCGATGCGGAAAATTACCCTCCCACGCAAGGGCGAGCTAAATGACGCTTGTGAATGCACGATCTCCGTTTCTTTTTTAAATTTTTATTCGTCGGTCCCAAGCGTTTATATTCGGCGGGGTTTGTTAACATGAGTTAGTCGAATAAATGTTGAATTTGTACATTCATTTTGTGACGGCGAAGGGAAATGAGGTTCTGCGCTCACCGTAGATACGACCCACAAGTTATTAGTAGCGAAACTCGGGTAAGCGACGAAGTGTGACGCTAAATAAGTTTTCAACTTTACCAAGGTTACGCGTTAGAAATGTTTTTTTTTTACTTCGTACTTGCCTAATATAATAAGGTTGTACTAACAAATTTTATCTGTTCCTAACATCTTATATATAATTATAATTCAGTAGGTCTGAGAACCGGCGACTATCTATTTTTAATGCATCTACCAGTTGTATTTCTCCCAATACACGGGGTACAAAGGCAACTTATTATGGCAAAACAAATGTTTGCCGGGACAGCTAGCTGTATGTATAAAAATGCTACGCGCTCGTAGTCGACGACTACGATTGTTTTTGCCTGCTACGACGTAGATGAGACGTAGCAAAAAGACAATTTTTCTAATTTCTCGTAAAATTGAACTTATGAAAGACAATAGCTTCGTTTGTTGACAGTTTGCAATGTACACTTTGCACATAAGTATACTTAACAAACAATTTGGAAATGAATAAGCAAATTGAAAATGGCCGTTACTTATTCCAACTTGTCTTGCAAAATGTTCTTTGCGCGATGAAAAGTAAAGAATCGTAGAAAGTAGAGCGGAGTATGCGCCCTCCTAACGTATCTAAACTAGGACAGTTTTGTGACCCGGATGCACACATACAGATGCATTTTCCCGTACTAAATGCTACTTTGAAATAATGTTAGGCGTGCACTGGCTTTTAAGGTAGGCAGTAATCCCCAAGGATTGACACCTATGTATAAGGAACTTGTCTTTACGAAACACCTATCTACTCACCTACAAAACACAGGACCTTCGCTAGCCTATGACGTAATAATTCTATTATTAGGTCGGGTAACCAAATACTAAGGTAGGCTAGATAAACTGCGCTTACTACATACGTTTTCTATAATATTTTCTTATTACTCAATATTGTTCACCGGGTATATAGGCGCGAATATAATCAAAGACAATATATACCCGGTGAACAATATTGAGTTATAATGTCTGTGCGCGTTTCATTAAAAAATGATATATTTTCTTATTATTTTTGAATGACGTCATGAAATTATTTTACAATAAACAAAAATTGGAGAAGGCCCTCGTCCAACAGTGGACGTTATGTGGCTAATTATGAAAAAACATTAATTAGTTAAAAACGACCACTTCATGAAAAAAGCCTAAGATTATATCGCACGAGGTATTAATTTTTAATCATGATTTTTACAATGCCCGCCAAAATTTACCCGCGTAATTTTAGGTTCATATTTAAGGCAACAGCCGTAACATAACGTGGCACATATTTTTTTCTAATTTTCCTCGTCACTGTGGGCTTAGTTTAAAAACTATTGTGCCATGGTGTGTTTTATATTATCAAAGGATTTAGGAATCTTGGAAGACATCCTCTATCTAGGTCGGGATTTATCGGCCGATGACCCGGTTGCAAACATTGTTGTAGGTTCTCCCGCTTCCGTCACAATGCTCCGGCACGCTCGCGGACTTCAGCCATCTTAAAATAACTGAGCTGTTCACAATATGAACGAATTTGTTTGACGATTAGGCGTCGATCAATATTTCTAAATAGATTTCATATTTCTAGTTAATTTATACCAATATAAGTTTAATTATACATTACTAAAAAACAAAGTTTTTTTTAATTCAAATCTCTCCCGAAGTAATGTTTTCAGCACGTTTAAATCAGCACAGTAGTTGAGCATGTTTAATGCAAATAAAACATCCGTTATATATTAATATAAGTGTGATTGGGAGCAACTGATTGGAATGCGCATTGTTGATCTAACATAACAAATAATAATAAAATCCTAAATTAAAGAATAAAAAAACAAAATTTTCCATCCAGATCACATTAAAAAAAATTAAATACTAATGATTTTAACTCTAAAATACCGTCCGAAGAAAAGCGTACTTTTTCGTACAAATTACACAAGATTACCTTTCTGAAAACACGAAGCTTTAAAACGACACTGAATTTACTTCGACTCGACGTCTTTAAAAATAACCTCGACATGAGAACTATTTGAAAAGACCCCTCAAGTTTTATGACGGAAATGTGACGACTTAAACTCGGAGATTCACACTATTTTACGAGTTCTCGCTTCTATTTGACGAGAAAATTTCGGTGAGAAAATCTCTAGAATTTTATAAAATCCTCCGCAGAATTTAGGACATTTTACCAGCTTTTAGCCTTGCGACAAGTTAATATAAAAGTTAGAATGTGTTGAAATATATAAGTTCAACTTTTACCGTTGCTCTTTTATACTTTTGCAATGAGTGTAAATATAAAGCAAATAAATGTTGGGACAAAGTGTTAAATTGTATTGTGAGACAATTGGAGCTAAAGAAAGAAAACCCACGGTCATACAAAAGCAAATAAGAAGCTTTATTCATTCGGTCAAGGGTCGGGAAAATCTTTAAAGTCATTTTATCTCGCAGATGTTGGAGTCATGCCATTGTGATGTGTCTCCTAGGCAACTCGCTTCTCGGCTGTGCTCGGACAGTTGGGAGATGGAGTAATAGGTTACATTTTGTGGAGCAATTACCGTAAATAGGCACGGTGTTGTGCAACAACTTGAACCGTTATCTATCATAACTTACGGGAATAGATCCAAAAGCATGCCATTGTATAGGGAATGTACATCAGTTTTAACCGCACCGTAAAAGTTTTTTTTTAATCGGCTAGTAAACAGTAAAGTGCATTGTAAGTCGTCTTTACTAGAGTTGCCACGAATAGTGATTTGGCCCAATACCGAATACCGAATATTCGGAATCGCTGTCGGCCGAAGCGCCGAATATTCGGCAAAAAGTACACGCTAGTCTAGTGCATAAAGAATAATACGACAGGTTGCGCGCGGGCGGTGTGATGCTATTTGACTGTTTCAGTTGCGTGTGTAAAAGCAGGTAAAAAACACACCAACTGTAACACTGTCTTATAAATCTGATGAATATACACAACAATCACAAAAATAGACATGATAATTACAATTTACAGTAGAATTGATTGTCTATCTTTCAAATTGTGTGCATCAACAATGGAAATCAATACGATACAGACAACTTTCTGTTTTAACACCTATCACGAACACATAAGAGCGCCTGCCAAAATAGAAAAAGAGAGTCACATAACATCGGCATACTTTTATTCTGTAAAAAGCATTTTCCCGTTCTGAAAATCCATTAGTGGTTCACGAAAATTCCGTTCTGTTCGATTGAACTGACGAAATGGGTCAACATTGCATCTGTAGTCCTCTCCTCACTCACACACGAACCAGGTCAGCTGTTGATAAGTTCGGGCAGATTAAAAACATAGACGAATAGAAATTGAAATTGTGCTGACTGTGAGAGCATTTCTCATTCGAGCTTCACTACTATGCGTGTTTTATATACGAACATTTTGGTACGTATTGGCTTTGTGCAAAGCGAATAGTGGCAGAGAGATAACGACCGCAGCGCACAACACGGCAGAAATTGGAAACAAATTCGGATGATCAGCTGTCAAGTGTTGATTGCAGTAGAAAATCAAAGCAAAGAAATGGGCCATGACTGTTGTTGCGTTGTTAATTTTTTAACGTGTTGCGTTCTTTCATGCTCGGCTAATACGAATTTATTGCATTTTATCCCAGTTTGTGGTTGGAAACTAATGTTATGTGTAATAGTTTCAAACCCGGTTTTTATTATTATATTAATTTTAAAACTATTGAATAAATTCCACTTATATAATATTGTCAACAATACTATTTTAATCTTTGGTTTTATTTATATTTGCAAAGAAAACTAACAATGTTTACATTGTTACTATTTGACAGCTTCCTCAAATATTGTAAACGCTACGCGTCGCCACCGTCGCGCACATAGCCATCAAAATTTCATGCGGACACCGTTTTATTGGAATTTAGAAGAGAGTCATGTTACCTCCTAGTTTTTAGTGTACTTTACCAAAACATTCGTTTTGCTTCAGAGGCTATTCGGGGATAGAAATAAACTGGGTGTTTATTTTCTGCTGATTGAAAGGTTTAGAGAAGAATTCTTACCCCCGTCACTAATAACAAAAGTTAGTGTGCAGTGGTTTGTCATTTTAGATAATTTGACATTGCGTAATTAAATCAAAATTAATTGAAAAGCATCTTTGGCGTGAACAAAAATTTTTATGAGCACTGTTTTTATATTTTCCAAGTAATCGCTGGTAGGTAGGTATGTTGTCAAATCAATAAAGCACCAAAAGAATCACTAAATAAAGGTATTTGCTTAATTAGTTCAGCAGCTCAGTCTTAATGTTGTTTATCGCGCAAATTCCACGCCAGTGAAATTTCTCCATCGTAATGTGTCAATTAAACAAGCCCGCGTAACTGCGTGAGCACTATTTCAAGCTGCGATAACAGACCCCGAGTCGTGGCTTGAAACAGTGCTTTATAAATATGACTTTAACGAGGAAACTAAAGCGCCCGAGTTGAGGAGACGTTGTACAGTGTAATAGTTTTATCATTTGAATACACAAAGTTGTTAAATTTTATTTACATATTCATAGTTGAACAAGAAAATTATGATCATTTTTTTAATGAACCGCGCACACTCAATATTGTTCACCGGGTATATAGGCTCTCTGACCACAACGCGTGCGACTGCGTTGAAACGTCTAATAAAATATCGTCTAGCTCGATTGCTCTCGCTTACCTTTGATTATATTCGCGCCTTTATACCCGGTGAACAATATTAAGAAAATTATGTCCTGACTGAATTTGATTACCTTATTTTATACATACACTTCGCGCATGTCTGCCATAGGGGTAAGCAGAGATTACAGATCTCCTTTTTTCACGATCCTAACATACACACTTCATTTATTCATTTCATACATGATCTCCGGTTTCTAATTTCATTTTATCACTGTAACCCCAAAATAATACCAAATTAAAAGATCTACACTCTGCCGTTTATACCAGTGACCCAACATAGCAGGTTCTAGAAGACACGAGGGTATCTAGTCGGCTTTTGTTTATTGATTTGTCTTGTGTATCTATTATTGAGCGGCGACCAGCCGAGCGCCAAATCTCTCCAAATCCGTAGACAAAAGCCGATGTCAAGCAATTGATCAGCTCAACTGGTGCATGTCTTCAATCTGCCTGAATGCCTCTGGCTCGGATTAACGACTATTGTCGAAATAGTAGCCGCCGATACCAACAGAATACTGTTCCGTCCAAAGCATGGAAAAGCTAGAATGGATATCGACTTTGAACTGGAAACAGGTCCTATCTGATTTTAAAAGTTCATGCAATTTTAAAACAAAAAGTACTGTCTGACATAATCATAGTAATCAAACTCGTATGAAAGTAATGAACCGTTACTTTGATGGGATGTATTTGTCAGTTCATAGTCGATATGCGCATCCCAGTTTTGCTAAATTAAATCCTGAGTCAAGGACCATTCAGCCGATGCTAGTACTATTGTTTGATTTGTTATGTAGGAACTACCTGTAGGAACTTTATCGACAAATGTCGATAAAGTTCCTACACACACTCCACATCGATCCTAAATAGGATCGATGTGGAGTGTGTGGCCCCGAGCTCTGCGGCAACATTTGCATGGGGCGGTTGAGTTCATCGCACATGTTACCACCTCAGATGCAAGCAGCACCACTAGCAAAACGCTCCAAGAAAGACATGACAAAACATACCAGTCACTGCGATTGGTTGGAACAAGCTAAGTCGCACAATGTGTGACATAGCAGCCAATCACAGCGCGTATTTTCTATATCGTGAATGAACGCCTTGATTTCACCTAGGCCATAGATACATGTGAGTTTTTAAGACTTCCTTCTTTATTTTTTTTGTATCACTATGAACAAGCGTTTGACCACCACCTGATGTAAGCAGCGATGTTGTCTACGATGGAGCACAGTTGTTCCTTTCTACCCACGACATGTGGATATGAATACAACGTATGTTATTCTGATACAGTTCCGCTCGTCACAGATAATAATAAATAATGCATATAAACGAACACAACAGATGTCTCAAGAAAGTTACAGAGCGACGTTGACAAGTTATAGCCCAGTTTTATAAGTAGTTCACAACTTGTTTGTCGTTTGTCGTAGATAAATGTGTTCTGCGTAGATTATGCGGGGCCATACCTTGGTACTACCCCGCTTTGGGATTAAAAGGCGTGAAGTTTTATTTTATTTTATATTTTTTATGTAGTGTCAAACACTACGGCACATTTTTCACACCATCGCGCTTTTACAATAGGGCTCCCAGGAGAACTAAACGACTTGCGTCAACTTTCATTGTTGCGAACCAAATGACTTGCCAAAGTCTGTGTTTCCTGCGCTGTATTGTCTGGAGGTATTCAAGTCAACAAGTGTGCTACATCGTAGACCACATCGCAGCTTAACATCAGGCAGAACAGTGGTCAAGCGCTTGAAAAATACTTAAGACACAAAGAATAAAATTTACCTGAGAAGTGTAACACAGCGGGGCACAGCTTGTACCCTGATAGGTATCTACCAAATGTGCCGGGGTCCTATTTCAAAAGTTTCCCCAAGAGGTTATTATTTTAGCCCGGTTCCCATGTCACTTCACGTGACAGGAAATTGACGTAGTGTTTCGAGCAAATTATTCACAAACAACCACTGTATAGGTACTCTCAGGTGGTAATAAATTTAGAATTGTACTGTTATTACGAATTCATTCCATAACATATCTCTTACAGTATTCACAAATACATTATTTCAGTTTGATTTAAATCGTAGAAAACATATTTTGAAGCAATCTGTTCCGTAACTAGTATTTAGTAGCTTTTAGTAAGTAGTTTGATTTATTTGACGTTTTAAGTACCGGCTTTGCTAAAGTTTATATACAATATATATATAAAGGTGATATATAAAGGTGATATAAATTACTATCTGGATTAGGCCAAAGGCTATATTTTATCCAGAATATTTCACGTGAACACGGAATAAACGGCGGGACACAGATTGAAGAGCAGCACAAGCAGTATTCCAATTCGGAGTAACGAAATTGAACTTGTCCCAAAATATGAAAATGATTAACATAATCTCGAAGTTATTCTAAAACCAACCTACCGGGTTAGTAGTACCAAGTCGTCGGAAGCTTTAGAAACGGCCGATATCCGGGTCAGAAGGCGGCAAACGGATATTGCATCACGACAGGAAATGTCCTCGGCAAACATCGCGTGGGCCAAATGTTTTTTTCATAAGTAACTCAGTGTGATGAAATAGTGCGCTAAATAAAATGTCACAATTCTTTTTTATGTGTACTATTACGGGGCGGGTTAAGAAAAGGTTTTTAAAAAAACTATTTTACTAATAAAACTAGGATTTAATAGCTTAAAATGAAATAGAAAAAGATATAGCAAAATAAAATCGAAGATGTGAGTTCGAGGCGAATTGCAAACCGAGACTGACTGAAGAACAATATAATGAATTACCAACGAATTACTTATGAAATATGAAAGTCTATTTCCTTGGAAGACCGTGTGCGTGGGAATGCAACGCGCGTGGTTTATTTTATATAGGACAGTCATACAAGTACATATAATATAACAGTACATAGATATTACAAACCTACATGTGAGGTCGAACTTATAAACAAAATTACTAGTGGACGCCAATATTTTTCAAAGTCTCTTATGGAAACTTTACACCTATAAAGGACTCTACATACCAGAGCCTACCTAGCTCGGTTTTGGTGCTGGACCATGATTTGTTAGTTTGCTTATATGCTTTATTACACTAATATTACAAAGGCGAAAGTTTATGAGTGTGTATGTTAGTTACTTCATCACGCCTTAAGGACTGTAGCGATTTTATTTGGCATGGAGTCAGCTGACATCTTGGATTACACATTGGCAACAAATCCCGACAATACCACCGGAACGGGACGTATTACGGATGAAAATGCTGGGTGACAACTAGTGTGTATTGAAAGATAATAAAAATTCCCTAAGCGCCGAACGACAACTCCACATTACTGATTTTCAGAAAGGTCAAATTGGAAACATCAATAGCACAAAACATATTAGGAGTCTTTCTGCAAGCCGCCATAAATGTCAAGAGGATTAATTATTAAAAAGGCAAAGTATTGATTTTTTGAGGTCGGATTTGATAATTTCTTACACTGTTAGAAAACTACATTCCTGTAATATGGGTTAGTCCTTCATCCCGAAATTCCTGCGGTAACGAAAAAACACGTTGCGCTTTTGTTTCGTGCTGTAGCATTTTTACACAATATTAGTAGGTACTAGGTACTAATATTGTATATACTCGTAGGTATATGACTTTTCCTAAAAAATTGTCAGCTGTTCTACGGTTCCTCGTAGTCTGAGGGACAGAAATCTGGCTGTTACCTCGGCAATATAAAAAAAAGGTAAAAAATAATTTAAAAAAGGCATTTTGAGTTTGCTCGCAACAATGAGACTGTAACCGGCATTTGTATAGATACGCCAGGATATATGTACTAAGAGATTTTAGGGGTAGGTTAGAGACAAAAAGTAGGTAATTACCGTAAAATGAGGCTCCTCGGAAAACTGGGCGCTATTTGGAATGCTTGAAATGAGCATAATTTAATTTAATATTAATCTGGCATTTGGCTGGCAGGTACAAGAATTAGAAGGGTACTGCTACCCTTGCGATTTAAACACCTAAGCCGTATAATTAGATACGAAACGTCTCATAGCAACATGGGACAGTTTAACCCTTCCGCTTCACATCACTCCCCCCGCTGTAAAAGCAGTCGCCGGAGACAGAAAACACCACTTTTGAGTTTCCTGATAATTCGTCCTTAAGGCAGTGGTCCACCGCGGACTATGAACCATAAAATAGTAAAACTGTAAACGAGTTGGCGATCAGCGGGAAGCGAGTGTTAGTTACGGTAGTATTGTTGCCGGGCTATAAGAAAGCCGATTACTCGCTCTGTCCTGTGCAAACGTTACAAGTATCAAGATAAATTGTGGAAATATACAGGGCGAGTCATCAGTGGCGTGCACTGGCTTTTACGACAAGGTAGGCAGTAATCCGCAACGATTGACACATATGTATAGGTAACTTGTCTTTACGAAATATAGGTACCTACATATCTACTCACCCACAAAACACAGGGCCTTAGTTAGCCTATGTCGTGAGAACAACAAAAGATGATCTAGCAATAACTCTATTATTAGGTCGGGTAACCAAAATACTAAGATAGGCAGTGTATTTTTGCCTATATGGTGTGCACGCCACTGCGAACTTCTAGTCAGCGATGATCCCTGCAGGAGAGTGTCAAGGACACAAAGGGTTGTTACGGTTCCTCGAGCAGATGGTGTGGTTTTGCAGTAACCGGAGGGAAAGCTCTCCAGAGAACGGGCAGCAGCGCTTTCTGTGAGTTAAACCACAACAACACTGCGATCGCCAACCCGCCTGCCAAGCGTGGCGATTACTGGCATTTCACCCCAAATGACGGATCTCATTGGGGGAGGCCCTCGTCCAGCAGTGGAGGTTATGTGGCTGAATAAGAAGATCATCTCTACATCTCTACAAGTATCAAGTGGCGAGCAGCAACTGAACATGTGTCGGGATCGAGTATTATGTTTGACAGCCTAGAAGGAGAACCTTCGCTGGTAGTGGGAACAGTCAGCGTTCAACTATAAATGCATTCTTTTTGTTGAACGGAATGTAATATCTATTGTACGTTCTTGAGAAGAGAATATCAGCCGAAGTTAGTGTTTTCTCGGCCGGCAGTAGAGAACCACTGCCTAAGGCACCGGTCGAACCACCAAAAATATAACTTTACCCAGTACTTTGGATCGGTGATGCTTTTATCGAAACTTAGTGGTAGTAATTTTAATAGAAAATTTTAATGGGAACAAGTGGAAAACACTTTTAAACTTTGTGAACTTCCTTCTTTTTTTCAAGCCGGTTAAAAAGACACGAAAAGACGCATTAAGAAACGCCAATATTTGTGACGTACGTACTCTCTTATCTTTCCCTACTGCGCCGACTGCAATTGCTCTGCGTCACCGAACATTAATTTGACAATTTTAGCCTACCCAAAGGTTTCACAGACTATTACCGGTGGCCTTTGATATTTGATTGTGGTATATTTCTATGTATGTGGTGGACGCATGGCGGCATCGATCGTAGCTCCAATTATTATACTAAAATTAGACTGAGGGCTTACTTAAAGGTCAATCGTAGTAATTACTACCTATTGCCTAATATAGATAGTATAAATCGTGACCAGTGATTACAACGGGTCACTTGTGTAATGTATTCCAACTACGTCACTGCGTGTTGGTCACATAATATGCCTATCTCTATCAAACCGTATTGCTGCGAGTGGGAGAGCATATCTGAGTTTGCTTGAGGTACGCGAATACATGACTACGAAAATTACAGTTAAATTACGGTTATATCTACTTATTATGGTAATCAAAATAAGATTTTTTTTTTATATAGTTGTATTACTCCAACCAAATGAATACGGCGTCGTAAGACTGAAAAAGTGTTATCAGCATTGTAGTTTTGTTCTATGTTAGGTACACTTTATATTTTTACGGATAAATTAAAGAAATAGGTATATATAAGTATTAAAGTAGGTTAGGTATGGTAGATATATAAGATGATCTCAATTAGGGGTACTCAATACCAGTAAGGAATATTTTTAAGTATTTATAGTATCTTCCCCTCTTCTACACCAATTTGAGCTACAATGGCATGTGCTTTCTACGTGTACCATCTGCTATCAACCATTGTAGAACGCAAATAAATAAATAAAATAAATAAAGAAAATATTGAGTAATAAGTATCCAAATCTCGTTTTGTTACTAAATACGAGAAAACTGGTCTAAGTTGTTGATGATAT